>APFE031693848.1:143686-196895 GCA_000404065.3 Pinus taeda
ATTAATTAAATTATTCCTTTAAATCAAGAGGCAGCCGACTTCTCAAAAATTGAAAACCGACCCTCCTCTCTGCTTTCCTCATCTCTATTTATACCCTAATTAGCTGCTCTTCTTCTATCAAGCTTCAAGTTGCCTTGATGATGGATCCCAGTTGGGATTCGAAACATTGGCAGAAAAATCTTCTTACTGTGGAATCTTCGATGACTGAATCAAAAAATGATCCAAGGAAGTTAGGGTTTGTGCAGACTCCTGAATTACATCCCAAACAGGTGACCTTGGGAAAATCTTCATAACTTTCTCTTTGAGTATCACATTGAAATTTCATAAGAAGTTACAGAAAGAGGATGTATTTTAGTTTTCTTTGCAGCGTTTTCAGGTTCCAAGGTTGAAACAGTAACACATGGCACTTCGTACAAGTTCGCTCTACTGAAAAAGTGTATAATCAGGTCATCTTGGGAGATTGGGCATAACACCTCCTTGGAGAATCTGATTTTGATCAGACTAGCGGCGTTGGAAAGAGGACTCAAAGGGCTACCACACATCAAAATTTTATACCTTGGAGATTTGAAATTTCAGAGATAGCTCAGATTCAATATCGAGCTCCTACAAAGTGAAAAAAGCTGTGTAGTTTTTTAATTTTGCATAAGTTTGGTTTGAAAAATTAGTTTGAAGGAATTCAAAGGGCACAATGAATAATAATTATCATTAATTGATGCCCCGAAGAAAGAAAATGGTAACACCTAGTAAGCAACCTGAAATCTCTAGCATGACTCATGAAGAAGAGGAAGAAATGCAACATGATATATCAAAATTACGAGACCAAGTGCAACAAATTTCAGAGTCACAAAAAGTAATAGAAGCTAAGATGGATGGTTTAAAGAAAGACGTGGAAGATAAGATGGATCGTTTGGAAGCTAAGGTGGATGGTATGAAAGACAAAATTAAAGATTGGAAGTAGGACATGGAAGGTTGGAAAGAAGGTTTGACAAAGTTGCTACAAGAAAGGCTTCCTAAAGGTGAAAAAGTT
Organism: Pinus taeda; assembly: GCA_000404065.3. Taxonomy (NCBI): domain Eukaryota; kingdom Viridiplantae; phylum Streptophyta; class Pinopsida; order Pinales; family Pinaceae; genus Pinus; species Pinus taeda. Next base: position 144,714 of record APFE031693848.1, read on the forward strand.
GTAGAGAAAACTCAGAATGAGAAAAAAATAAATGTTAATCATGATTCGAAGAATGAAAACTATTTAGTCAATTTAGTATGTCCTAAATTGCTACATTAATTATCAATCTGGGAGTCGTAAACTAATGAAGTGTGGTGCACTGTATGTGCAAGACAACGTCTTTCTTACTTTTATTGTTTTCAGTCTTTATCTTGTTTTGGGGTTTTGTTCTTGTTGATCTCCTAAAGTGTCTAATGCAAATGGAAATCCTATTCTAAGGTATTAAGAATATTTTTAAAGGTCAAGTATGGATGTAGATTTCAAGACAAGGTTTATGTCCCTTATGGTAACTTCCAAAACTTAGCACTTCAAAAGATTTCAAAACATGCTATTGATAAAATCAGTACTTGAACAAAAGGGTAAATATGCAACTACTTAAATCAAGCAAAAGATGAAGTGTTGATCATGAAGTTATTTTCTCTGCTGTCCATCTAATTACATAAATAAAATCTAAACTACTGCACTCAAAACCAAAAATTGTAGACTAATGAAAGCAAAATCAAATTACTTCACTTATAATCCGATAACTCGCCAATTATTTTCTCGAGTTAAGTCATGGCACCCGAGATAACGTCAAATAACATGAAGAATTGATGTCTAAATTACCTACTCGTGGATTAATGAAAGCAAAATCAAATTACTTCACTTATAATTCGATAGCTTGCCAATTAACTTCTCGGGTTAAGCCATGGCAGTGGAGATAATGTTAAATAACATGAAGAACTTGATATCTAAGCTAGCTAATAGCAATAAACAAATCTCACTAAAATCAAAGCATAACAACTGAAATTTAAAAGCTAAAAAGTTCAGCAGAGAAGCAAATCTCAAATCTTAGCTCACTACTTGATGCATGGATTATATTAAAAGGCTCGAGCTCAACCTATCCTGAAATCACTAATCAGTATTAGTGAAAAATATAACAATGCTGTAAAATCATGTACAAGAATAAAAACAATTAACACTATAAACGAATTATGAGAAATGTACAATGGAAATAAGAGAAAACACGCATGGAAACTATACAAAAAAAAAAAACCTCAGCCATCAGGGGTCCTTTGCACAGCCTTTGGTTAATACGTTGTCAACTCAAAATCACGCTTTAAACAGTGATAAAAAAACAGAGTTTTTGTATTGCAAAATAGAGAATATGTCTTCTCGTTACAACAGCAAGACTAACGCTAAACCAACAACATCAAAACTAACGTCAAGACTAACTACTTGCGTTTGCAAATGCTTTATTTATAGAGGAAAATAGATAAATGATGTTTGGAGAAAAATCTTCAGCAGAGGACACGTAAACAGGACAGAATCCGTGAGTTTAGCTTCTTGGTTGCCATAAACATTAGATCTACGAAAAGTGGGTGTTAGATTGTGTCATGGAGACGGCCTGCAGCTGGCAAAAGTGGATCCATGAACTTAGGAACGGTCTCGGGCTTATTTCACGTGCTGGAACAGAGACCTAATGGGCGTAAGACTCTTTGTTGACTGTCCTTTGACTGATGCCTTTCTTCATGAATTCGGCTGAACAAATAGGACCTTGTCCATGTGTAGATCATTTCTGAGCTGCCCACGTGCCTAGTTTCCCTTGCTGACACTTGTAACCTACAAAACAATGAAAACAACTGCGGAATTCCAAGTCAACTGCAAAAAGTGGCTACATTCCGTAGCTAATGAACAAAATCTAAATCAAATAGCAGACACAAGGATATAGTTTGAAAACCACTTAAATGCACTCCTAGAATCAATACGTAACAATATTTGATAGCTTATGGGGCACTGATGTGGAAAAATGGAAGAGAAAAGGTTTAGAAAAGTGTGTAGAAGAGAGGTCGTTCTAGGGTTCAACATACCCCCACTGTGAAGATGTTGCATGTCCTCATGCAACCAAAACTGTGGCTATCCTTCCTTCAATTCATTTGCTCTGAGACTTCTGCTAATACATCTAACCTTTTCTTCTTCTTCCTTGGTGTCACTGTCATCCTGGGCTTCATCATTAGGCACCTATATTTGAGGTTGATAAGGGCTCTGCTCAACCTCCTATTCTTCTTCTTCAATTTCCTATTTTTCTTGTGCCACAATCCAAGATGCAACATGGTGTTGTCATGGATAATTTTATCCAACTTGCTCTGCTCTTTCAATGTCTCATTTTCCCTTTTGATATGTCTATTCATGACTTCTAGTTCAAAGACTTCTTGTTTTAATGATTGGATCACAATGTCCTGAGCTGTACCAGGCTGAGTAGATGAAGTGCCCTGTTTTGTTGCAGTCCTTTCCAATGATTCAATAAAATCATACATCTGTTGCTGAGTTTGATCAATTTTTGGTGTGGTCTTTCTTGGACTAATTTCAAAATATGGTTGAGAAAAAGGAGAAGGCTATGGACTATGGCCAGGAGGAGTAATCTCTGGTGACTGTTCTGGTGTTTCTGTTCCTAGATCTATGAAGTGGGCTCCTTTGGTTTGCACTTTCTTCAATTTGCCTTTAAGTCTTGAGTTCCTTCTTAAATTCTGTGAGTTGGTATCTCCCTTTTCTAAACTTTGTTTTTCTTTTCCTTTTCCTTTTTCCTTAGCTGACTGCTCCTTAAGATAAACTAGTCTCTTAGAAAGTACCTGTTCCTCTTCTGAAGAAGGTTCTGGGGTTTGATAAACATCCTCAACATTTCTTTTCCCTTTCTGTTTCACTTGTTTTCTGATCTCAGTCAAGGTTTCATACATCATTTCTTCCTTACTGGTTTCTCTAATGATACTAGTAGGAGTATTTTGGATTTCTACATTTGTTCTTCTTCTCCTACTTTTTCTTGTTGAGCTTTCCTCAGGTGTTTCAGGTGGGTCCTAGAAGAATTTTCTAATTAAGAATTGTTACCATGTGTCCTTTCTTTCCGTCAATTGATTTTCGACTAGAATTTTAACAAGGCTGTGATGATAAAGATGAGGCTCCACGTCATCTAAATTTTTCTGTACAGTGGTGGACATATTTTTCAAGCTATTTAACAAGAAATAAGGCAAATTGATGGTTTGACTCTCCAGAAAATTCATTAATAACCTTATGTGGTACATGTACATAGACCCATACCTTCCTTCACATGTAATGAATTTTTGGATTACCAGCAGACTAGTCCATTTTTCCTTTAGGGCTGAAACAAGAATTCCACATTTAAAAACGCATATATCCATACCTAGGTTACGCAAAATGATCCTCCAGGCCTTTTCATCGAAATATTTATTTTTGAACCATTGTTTTCCTTCCTTTGGGAGCTCTGTTGCTGCTGCAATGGATGCCTCTGTCACCGAGAATTTGATATCCCCAATCTCGACTTCCACACTGTTGAAGGACCTTGCAAATGTCTTTGTGACTTCTTTATTATGACCCCTAAACTTCTGAATAAACTACAACCACCTTTCTTTTCTTAACGTGCTCTTTAGCTGTGGATAGCCCTCCATAAATTTGGCTCCATCTGGCTCTGTTCTTACTAGAAGATTCATTCCTCCTCTTTGCTTAGAAAATACCTCTGTGAGTGATGGTTTCATGGAGGCAGGACAATGATATGAGCGGAGAATGGAAGAAGGGCTGCGGAGAAAACTAGTGGTCACAATGTGGGAAGAATACGGAGCATGCAATGAGAACATGTTCACAGAGCAGAGGTCTATATAAACAAACCTTGAACTAACAACCGTAAACTCGGTGTGAGAGTATGAAGACAAAGTGAGATTGGCAGAATTTTGAAATAAAAGGCTGTAAAGTGGACATTGGCAAATTCATAAAATGACTGTGGAGTGGAGCGTTAAAGGAGGAGAGCTGTGGTTAATTGGCTTATGTCTTCATGATTAGTCAGTTCAACAGGTGTAATATGGCCGTACAACTGAGTACAAGTTAAATTTGGAAGAGGTTTATGAGGCCGTTGGAATTTGATGTGGTGGTCATGGCAAAGTTATGCAGAGGTCATGGAGAAGTTAAGGCGGCTATCAAATCAATCATTACACATTATGGAGTTTGTGATTTTACGAACTATACAGATTATGTGTTTAAAATGCTATTTGAAATTGATTTTTCTCATACCTTAGAATCTTACCACTTCCGTTCGCTAACTTTTGGTTGGCTACCTCTTGTAGGTGCTGACATCTTCAGAAGATTTTCCTCTTCCATACCTAAATTTGGTTTTCATCATTATTTGGCTAACACTTGATTGTCACTACTAAGTAACAGAGTATTAGCTACAGAATCAACAATCAGTTGCGGAACCAATATTCAGCTGCGGAATCATAATTCGGCTGCAGAAACTGACATAGTGAATAACACATGACTTGGAAAAGTGAATGGAGATGGATGGAAATGAAAGATGACTGAATGAATGATATATGGAAAGCTGAACATGAAGATAAACTAAAGGGAATTTTATTGGTGGAATGTGGTGGCGAGATGGAATGAAAATGAAATGACATGAAATGAAACAACTATGAGTGGAATGAGAGAGATTTTTTTTGGAAAATATAGGGCGTCAGAAGCTTCTGATTTTTGCCCTGTATTTTCTATATAAGACTGCCAATTAGTGATTGGTTTTCAGGTTTATACAATTTTTTTTTTTTGTATAATGATGAAAAGAACAAAGGCTAGGCTGGTGGAGAAGAAGGATTCTTCTTCATTAGCCTCATCGCAGAATTATATTAAAATATTTTGATAAATTCTCCTTTGAGAGTGGCTTATGATAGATCTTTAATCTGTGACCATTCACAATGAGAGGAGTTTGATACTCATCAATTGTTTTGATTCTTAATGCTCCATTGCTAAAAACTTTTTCAATCTCATATGGCCCAAGCTAATGAGTCTGAAATTTACCTTGAAAATCTTTGAACTTGGAATCAAATAGCAATGCCAAATCTCCTTCTTGAAACTTTTTCTCCTTGATGTACTTGTCATGCTTTTTAGCTCTTTGATGTTGAACTAGATCAATTCTTTGAATTGCTTCTTGTCTGATCTCATCTAGCTCATTCAACTGCTCCATTCTGTGCTTTTGGACTTATGATAGATCCATTCCCAATTGAACTGCCATCTAGAAGGTCTTAATTTGGAACTCAATGGGGAGAAGAACTTCCTTCCCATAAAAAAGTTCATAGGGAGGATGTCCTGTTGTGCTCCTCAATGTCGTTCTATAGCCCCATAAGGCTTCAGGAAGTCTTTTTTCCCAATCTCTTCTGTGTAGATGAACAATCTTGGTAATGATGCCTTCAATTACTTTGTTTGTGGACTCCACCTAACTGTTTGCTTGTGGATGGTAAGGAGTGGATTTTCTGTGCTTGACCTTGTACTCTTCCATCAGCTTCTCCATCAGTTTGGATGTGAATTGACCTCCCTAATCTGTCACAATTTCTCTTGGAACACCAAAGCGAGTAAAAATATCCTCATAAAGAAAACTAACAACTGAATTTTCAGTAGCAGAAAATAATGCTTTGGCTTCTACCCATTTAATGACATAATCAGTAGATACCAATATATACTTTTTCTGTTTAGATGGAGGACTAATAGGTCCAATAAAGTCTAAAGCCCATTTTTCAAAGGGTTCGATGAGTACTTCAGGTTGTAATGGCATCTTATTTGAGGGGGTAAGTTTCCCTACCCTTTGGCAGCTATCACACCTTTTGACATATTGTTTTTCATCTTTGAAGAGGGACGGCCAATAATATCCTAAAGAAAGGATTTTATAGGCCGTCCTTTTGTCAGCAAAGTGTCCACCGCACAGTTCATCATGACATGCTTTGAGGATATCAGGCATTTCATCTTTCGTGACACATCTTCTGATCACTAAGTTTGGCCTTGTTTTAAACAATTTGTTAGAAATCCATGAATATCTTGAACTCTCCTGAATAATCTTTCTTCTTTCACTAGGAAATAAATGGGGAGGTAGTTTCCCTGTAACCAAATAGTTAGCCATATCTGAAAACCAAGGAGTCTTAGTAGTTACCGCAAATAAGTATTCATCAGGAAACTTATCCTCTATAGGAGAATCTTCTTTGACATTTTGAATCCTAGACAAGAAATCAGCTACTGTGTTTTGTTTCCTTGGTCTATCTAACACAGTAATGTTGAATTCCTGCAAAAATAGGATCCACCTTGTAACTCTGCCATTCATAACAGGTTTGTTCATTAGATACCTAATTGCAGAATGACCAGTATAAATACAAGTTTCATAGCATGTTATATAATATTTGAACTTATTAATTGCATGAACAACAGCTAAGAACTCTTTTTCAGTCACAGTATACTTCAACTTAGTAGGAGTCAATTTTTTACTGGTATAGTAAATGGCATAAGGAACCAAGTCTTTTTGTCCCAACATAGCTCCTAGAGCTGTATCTAAAGCATCTGTAGAAATATGGAAAGGAAGTTTCCAATTTGGTCCTCTCAAGATAGGTGCTTCAGATATTCTTGTTTTCAAAGATTCAAATGTTGATTGGCAATCAGGACTCCATTTGAATTCACAATCTTTTGTAAGCAATTTGAAGAGTGGATATGTTATTTTGGTAAAGTTTTCTATAAATCTCCTGTAATACCCAGTAAATCCTAGAAAACTTCTAACATCTTTTTGATGATTTGGAATAGGTAACTTGGAGATGACTTCAACTTTTGATCTATTAACTTTAATCCCATCCCCTGAAATATGATGTCCCAAAACAATACCTTCAGTAAACATCATAAAGCATTTTTCATGGCTTAATGAAAGGTTTGTTTCTTTACATCTTAGAAGGACTTTTTCCAAATTTTCTAAGGCCTCTTCAAATGTATTACCATAAACTGTAAAATCATCCATATACACCTCTATACAATCATGGATTAGATCAGAAAAGATTCCTAGTACTGCTCTTTGGAATGTTGTGGGTGCATTGCATAATACAAAAGGAAGCACTTGGTAGGCAAAAGTTCCCCATGTACAAGTAAATGTGATTTTATCCTGATCTTCAAGTGCTACTTAAATTTGATTATAACCACTAAAACCATCCAGAAATGAAATGTACTTTTTGCCTGCTAATGTATCTAATACTTGATCAATAAAGGGCAAAAGAAAGTGATCCTTCAAAGTTGCTTTATTCAATTCCCTGTAATCAATGCACACCATCCATTTACCATTCTTTTTGGGTACTATAACCAAGGGAAAAATCCATCGGCTATCTGAAATTGGGTAAATGAAGTTCACATTGAGTAGTTTTTGGAGCTCTTCTTTTACAATCTCCCTAAGATTTGGATTCATCCTTCTCTAAGGTTGTCTGATTGGTCTACTGTTTTCCTTAATATAGATATGATGGATGCAAGTCTTAGGGTCAATACCTTTCGTATCGGTATGCTCCCATGCAAATGCAGTGGAATGTTTTTGCAAGATTTTGGTTAGCTCTTCATGTTGGAACTTTTCCAAATTTTTGTTAATATTCAATGTTTTGCCTGGAAAAATTTCAACTGCAGAACTGCCAAACTCTTCCATAGAGTAGAGAGACATTTGCCTTGATGACAAATATTCAATATCAGAATCTAATTGAAATTGTGCGTGGTCATATTCTGAAGATGTTTCAAAATTTTCTAATGTATTCAAGATTTGACTATCTTCACTAACTTCAGAGAGAGTAAAGATAGGTTGTATAGTATCTTCATCATCGACCCATTCATTGTCTCTGACTTCTGTAATGGATTTTGCTGGAGGATACAAAGTGAATTTCTTTGTTGAACTACCATCAGAAATGTACATGTCCCCAGATCTACAACTACTAAAAGCGTCCACTGTGGCTAGCCAAGGTCTTCCTAAGATGAGTGGGTGCCCTCCTAGATTACTTTTGGGAGTTAAAATCATGAAATCTACTGGATATTCCCAAGAATCTAAGGAGACCGAAATGTCTTCTAGTACACCATATGGTTTGATTACTGATCTATCTGCAAGTTGCAGTAAGGTAGGTGTAAAAAGAAGTTTAGGAAGTTTAAGCTGTTCCATAGTCTGTCTACTCATAATGTTTATAGCAGCCCCTAAGTCAATCAATGTATTTGGAATTTCTATCCCATTTATGTGTGTCTTGACAATTAGACTACCTAGATCCACATATTTCTGCATGGTAATCTGTCCCATCATGATATCTGCAATTTTTCCTACCAGGTGGATTCTTTTTGTATCTCTTGGTTTCCTACTTGGTCTTTTGAAACTCAACTCCTTTATTGTTTTTGCTATAATAGGAATCTCTCTAATGGCTTGTAGCAAGGGAATCTTGATACAGACATTCTTTAATTCATCTAGGGAATCATAGTTAGGCAGCAAAATTTGTTTTTCCACCCCTTTGTCAATTTGTAATCTTTCAGGGAAAGGAGGTGTGGACGAAGATGCAGGTTGCTCAACTATAGGAGTTGTGGGGGTTGACTCTTTTTGTTTTTATTTTTGAACGGTTGGGGTTTGAAGGGATGCTTCTTCAAAACTTTTATTGACTTTCAGAGAATCCTCCTCAGAAGCATCTTGCTCTTGAACATCTACAGAAGGTTTTTCCTTTTCTAAAATCCTTCCAGATCTAAGTTAGACATGATTAAGATCTAGAGGAACAATCATGTAGGTAGGAAATTGTTGTCCTTCTACCATGTAAGAATTATGAGGGTTTTTGTTGTTTGGATTTGGTAATGGCTGGGCTAGAAATTGATTTGGCTTCTGTTGAAATGGAAGCAAGAGTTGAGGATTTTGATTTTGTTGAGGACGTTGTTCTTGTGGAAATGGCGATGAAAGTTGTGGGCTTTGATTTGGAAGTTGTGGATTTTGTTGTTGATTTTGTGGAATAGAATAGCCCTAAAAAGATGGAGGATATTGATAAAATTGAGCAAATCTCCCTTAAGGATTTTGTACCCCTTGTACCGATGATTGAGATTGATACTGATTTTGAGGTTGGGGCCACGGTTGTTGCCAAGAATTCCAATTTGGTGGGGGTTGAAAATTCATAGGATTGTTAAATACTTGATTTTGTTGCCCTTGGCAAGGTCTTCTTGAGACAAAACAAAGAGATTCTACTGAATTTGGGTCCTCTTGAAAGACAGCTTTGAGTCTTGGGATTGAAGGACAATCCTTGGTCTCATGACTTTCCGAGCAAATCATACATGTTTCTACAACTTTTTCATGCAAGGGACATTCCTTTAGAGCATGTTTCTTTCTACATTTTAGGCAAAAGATGGCTAAGGCATCAGCTTTTGTTTTCTGCTTGTTTTGTATTTTGAGGGTGTCTAGCTGTTCACTAAGGCTCCCTAAAATGTTAGTTTTGAATTCTTCAAGCATATTGCCAATCTCTGCTCTATTTACTGATCCGGTTGCAAACTTGTTTGCTCTAATAAGAGAAGGATCTCTAGGCCCTTTTCCAGTTTTAGATTTTCCCCTGGAGAGATGGAAACATAAGTCTACTATGTCATGTAGTGGAAGTTGAAAGATGTCTCCCTTCCCCATCAGGTTTAAAATATCTACCGATTCATCTCTAATGGCTTTCAATAGAAGGGCTTTCAAGGTTTCCTCATCTAAATTGTTCATTTTCACTCTCTTTAAGTTTTATTGAAATCTTTCAAGTAGATCCTCCGAGTTCTCATCTTCTTTTTGCATCATTTTGAATACCTCATCCTTATGGTTAGTGGGCATACAATAATCCAGATATCTATACAAAGATGTTTGCTTCATATCATTCCAAGTCCTAATAGATTGAGTGACTAATCCCATGAACCATTTCAGAGCAGCCCCTTTCAATGTTGAAGGAAACAGTTTGAGTTTTTGAGAGTCTTCTAGATAGTCATAGGTTCAGCATAAGACTTAAAACTCAAATAGAAACGTCTCAGGATCCTCACTTCGTAATCCATAAAATTTTGGGAGGATGGATGGTGAAATGTTTTTCATTGTTGTATGGGTTTCCTCATCGACTATAGGGAATCCAAATGAGTTATCTCCTCCTCTATTTTCCCCATTATTACCTCTACCTCCTCCATTGTTACCTCTACCACCACCTCCATTATTTCCTCTACCTCTACCTCTACCCCCTCCTCCAAATAGTGAAAATTCTCCATCTGTCACTTCTTCTGCCATGATAGTTTCCTTAGGGTCTTCTGATTCTTCTATTAATGGCTGATAAGAGAAAGTCTCTTCCTCTTCTTCTTCTTTGGGTGATTCTACTTCTGTTACTGCAATATGTTCCCCTATAGAGGTGAAGAAGGGTTCTTCTCCTAGGTCAGATTTAGTAGATAGTGTGGGAGAATCTTCTAATTCAGTTGCTGCCCCTTGAATTCTAGGAATCCTAAGGCTGGGAGTATGAGTCTGGGATGGAGGTGTATCTTGTTTATGCCTTGAAGTAGTTGGAGTAGTAAAAATCGAACTTTTGGCCCTAGCTATGAACCTTCCTCTAGAATCTCTTGCTTTATGCATGCCATTTTTTTTTAATGAATTTTTTAATCGGGCTAATAATCCTTTTTTCTGATCTTCTAGTTCACACTAGGTGCAAGAAGAGAGCATACTCAAGAAATTATTGAACTAATAATTCTCTTTTCTGATCCTCCAGATCACTCTAGGTGTAAGAGGAGAGCATATCAAGAAATTATCAATTTTTCCATTTTTTTTTTTGTAAGAGATAGGCTACCTAGTTACACTTCCCCGACAACGACGCCAAAATGTTTAGTCAATTTAGTATCCTAGATTGCTACATTAATTATCAATCCAGGAGTTGTAAACTGATGAAGTGTGGCACACTGTATGTGCAAGACAATCTCTTTCTTACTTTTATTGTTTTCATTTTTATCTTGTTTTAAGGTTTTGTTCTTGTTTATCTCCTAAAGTGTCTAATGCAAATGGAAATCCTATTCTAAGGTCTTAAGAATACTTTTAAAGGTCAAGTACGGATGTAGGTTTCAAGACAAGGTTTATGTCCCTTATGGTAACTTCCAAAACTTAGCACTTCAAAAGATCTCAAAACATGCTATTGATAAAATCAGTACTTGAACAAAAGGGTAAATATGCAGCTACTTTAATCAAGCAAAAGATGAAGTGTTGATCATGAAGTTATTGTCACTGTTGTCCATCTAATTACAAAAATAAAATCTAAACTACTACACTCAAAACCAAAAATTGTAGACTAATGAAAGCAAAATCAAATTACTTCACTTATAATCCGATAGCTCGCCAATTAACTTCTTGGGTTAAGCCATGGCACCGGAGATAATGTCAAATAACATGAAGAATTGATGTCTAAATTACCTACTTGTAGATTAATGAAAGCAAAATCAAATTACTTCACTTATAATCCAATAGCTCGCCAATTAACTTCTCGGGTTAAGCCATGGCACCCGAGATAATGTCAAATAACATGAAGAACTTGATATCTAAGCTAGCTAATAGCAGCAAACAAATCTCACTAAAATCAAAGCATAACAACTGAAATTTAAAAGCTAAAAAGTTTAGCAGAGAAGCAAAATCTCAAATATCAACTCACTACTTGATGCAAAGATTATATTAAAAGGCTCGAGCGCAACCTATCCTGAAATCATTGATCAATATTAGTGAAAAATATAACAGTGCTGCAGAATCATGTATAGGAATAAAAACGATTAACACCATAAACGAATTATGAGAAATGTACAGTGGAAATAAGAGAAAACACGCATGGAAACTATACAAAAATGAAAAAAAAAAACAAAACCTCAGCTAGCAGGAGCCCTTTGCGCAGCTTTTGGTTAATACGTTGTTACCTCAAAATCACGCTTTAAACAGTCATAAGAAAACAAAGTTTTTGTATTGCAAAACAGAGAATATGTCTTCTTGTTACAACAACAAGACTAACGCTAAACCAATAGCATCAAAGCTAACATCAAGACTAACTACTTACGTTTGCAAATGCTTTATTTATAGAGGAAAATAGATAACTGTTGTTTGGAGAAAAATCTTTAGCAGAGGACATGTAAACAGGATAAAATCCATGAGTTTAGCTTCTTGGTTGCCATAAACATTAAATCTATGAAAGGTGGGTGTTAGATTGCGTCATGGAGACGGCCTGCAGTTGGCAAAAGTGGATCCATGAACTCAAGAACGGTCTCGGACTTATTTCACATGTTGGAACAAAGACCTAATGGACATAGGACTCTTTGTTGACCATCCTTTGACCGATGCCTTTCTTCATGAATTCGGCTAAACAAATAGGACCTTGTCCATGTGTAGATCATTTTTGAGCTGCCCATGTGGCTCGTTTCCCTTGCCGACACCTCTAACCTACAGAACAATGAAAACAACTGCGGAATTGCAAGTCAGCTGCAGAAAGTGGCTACATTCTGTAGCTAATGAACAAAATCTAAATCAAATAGCACACACAAGGATATAGTTTGAAAACCACTTAAATGCACTTCTAGAATCAATATATAACAATATTTGATAGATTATGGGGCATTGATGTGGAAAAATGGAAGAGAAAATGTTTAGAAAAGTGTGTAGAAGAGAGGTAGTTCTGGGGCTCAACAACAACATTGAAGATTTGAAGAAAGACGTGAAAGTTTTGAAGGAAGGTTTGACAAAGTTGCTACAAGAAAGGCTTCTTAACGATTAAAAGGTAATAGAGAAAACTCATGATGAGAACAAAATAAATGTTAATCATGATTTCATAGACTCTAATGATGGATTGAAGACCCACCATGTTCCAAAGATTGATATGAGGAAGTTTGATGGAAAGGATCCTGTAACATGGATACTATAGATGGAGCAATATTTCGATCTCTATAATGTGAAAAAAACACAAAAGGCACGCATTGTAACTCTATATTTGGAACCAAATTATTTTGTATGGGAAATTTTTATGGAAGAAATGATAGCACATTATGAAGATATAAAAAGAAACATTTTTTTTTAGCCAATTGATAAATCTCAAACAAAAGGGTTCAATGATGGAGCACATGGAGGACTTCCAAAAATTGAATATAAGGGTAAAATATATTCTAGAGGAACATAGGATTGTTGTGTTCATAGGGACTTTAAAAGATAACATCTAACATGAGGTTCACCTTTGGGAACCTGATTCATTGGAGAAGGCATTCAGGTTGTCAAGAAAAATGGAAGGCAAAATTATAGCAACAAGGAAGCCTACCACTTACAACGATAAAGATGGAAGTGTTGTTTCCCCTAGCCTTGCACAACCTACAAGGTTGACACCACAACAATTGGAAGAAAAAAGAGTAAGAGGGCTTTGTTACAGTTGTGATAGTAAATACACTAAAGGTCATAAGTGTGTTGAGAAGAAATTAATTTACATAGATTGTGAAGAGGAGGAAGGAAAGGTACAAGAAACATCAAAAAAAGAGGATATACACGAGGAAAAAATGCTAGAGAAAGAAGAAATGAATCTGATCATATCTTGTAATGCATTGGCCAAAATTACCACTCCTCAAACTATCAAGATAGAAGGACATGTCAAGAAGAAAAAAGGTAATAATGTTGATTGATTCAGGTAGTACCCATAACTTTATTCATTGTAAGATAGCTAAGGAATTGAATTTCTTCCTAGATCCGGCACCAAAGTGTCAAGTGATGGTTGCAAGTGGAGGAACCATAAATTGCTCTGGAAAGTGCCATAATATCAAGCTATCCATGGGAGAATATGTATTGAAGAGCTCAATTCTTTCCATTCCAATGGGTGGTGCTGATGTTGTACTAGGAGTCCAATGGCTACAATCCTTGGGTACAATAGATTTTATTTTTCAAGAACTTTTCATGAAATTTTATTCAGAAGGAAAGGAAGTTGAATTAAGGGGTACCACAGGGAAACCGGGAAAGATTATTAGCTCTAATAGAATGACAAAACTTCTAAAGAAAGATCAATGAGGCGTAATTGCACAATTATGTTCGAAAGAGGTTCCCACATCGAAATCATCTATTTCTCCAGATCTCCAAAAAGTCTTGGACAATCATCCCAAGGTATTTGAGACTCCCAAAGGCCTCCCACCTATTTGTGATCACGATCATGCTATTCATTTGGTTCCAGGAAGTGTTCCTCCAAACATTAGGCCTTACAGATATTCATATGCCCAAAGGAGTGAAATTGAACATATCGTTGCAAAAATGCTAGAGGTTGGTATAATTATCCAACCAAATTCAATAAACGAAGCAAGGGATGAATGGAAGAATGATGAAGAAGGGTGGGAACCCATTCAAAAGTTACAGAAAATCCTAGTTCAAACAATATTTCCAAAACTTGACAAGGAAGGAAAAATCATATTGGAACTTGAAGCTATCACAGAATCGAGAAATCGACAGCTATGAAATTGATCAATTTCAAAGTATCTCATCAAGTGGTAGAACTACTCAAGCATTGAGGACAACACTTTTTGAAGGAGAGGGGCATGTTAGGTCCCTATATTACTAGTGTAACCCATTATTGTTATTAGTGCAACCCCCTTATTATATTGTTGTGCCCATGTCGTACCCATATTTTTATTATTGTGCCCCATAGAAGCCCACTATTGTTATTGTTGTGCCCTTACATTATTATTGTTATGTCGACTTTGATTATATTATGAACCCTTAGACTCTTATATATAGAAAGGAGGTCTTGTCATTTGTATCATCCAAGAAGTGTTCATTTCTGTAATGTAAAGGAGGTTTCCCCCTCGAAGAGGCTGATTTCTAAATCATTGATCTATCTTTTCTATCTTTTTGTGAGCTGGTTTCATAACATAGAACCTTATGCGAAAGTCCTCTTTCCTTCTTCGCTTGAGTGAGAGGCCTTATAGGCATATTTTTCAAGCTCAAACAATGAGATATGTATGACTATGGTGGAGGGCTGTTATGACAGCAGAGAGATCCTCCCTTTCTTTGCACGTGTGACTATAATTGACCTTAGAATAGTCCTCAAAGGCTCGATGTTCTTCCTTCCTTCTTCAATGCACTAGAGGATCCTTTATTCGTCCCTTTCTCACCCTTAACTTGTCCCTTCTTGTTGCTTATTTCAGAGGTAGATTACGTTATCATTGGAGGAGTGGACAACCTCTTAGATATAGAGGTATGTCCCTTCTTTAGGCCGACTTGTAGACATGAGGCCAACTTGTCATTTATACTTCAGGTTGCTTCTTTTAGTGATGTTGTTGCATGGAGCAGACTTGTGATGTTGCATGGAGGTATTCTTTAGAATCTAATACATAAGTGTACATGGTGTAATGTACCCTTAAGGGTCTTCAACATTTCTTTTGACTCTTTGACTTCCCTATAACACTTTGACATGTGCTAGATCTATGCAATGAACAAGAAACTCATTGATGTAAATAACAAAAATAATATTTCTTTTCTTTTATAAATACAAAGATCAAAATTACATTTATGAAGACTGAATCCAGTTACACTTTCTTCAACATCTATAGGGATGTCAAAATCAAAAGAATGGAGTGAAGTTCTCCAAAAAATAAAAAAATAAATTATAGGCTTGAGGAGCTCAGTGGCTAAACACAGCTGGAAGAAAAGTAATGATTAATGTTGTTATTTTGTCACGTCCAATTTATCTATGTTCCAGTATCTTAGCCCCAAAATGAATTTTCTATTAGGTTAGCACCCTCATTCCCAAGTTTTTATAGCAATGAGTCCAACATAATGAAAATATATTTCATTTATTGCATTGTAACATTGTTCAACTTCCTAAATCTTGTGGGGGGTTGGAAATTAAAGACCCACATCTTATGAACCTGACTCTTCGATATAAAATAGTGTGGAGGATACTATTAGATTCCAAGGATTGGTGGAAGCAAGCCTTCTTGAAAAAATACTTCCATAGAACTTGCCTCCTTAGAGTAGAAACATCATATTAGTCTGGAATAAGTTCCAAAATATGGAAATTGTGTAAAAAGGAAACCTCTATTGTGATTGAGCATTAATTTGTGGAATGATAACTTCTCTGAAAAGGGACCGTTAGGGAATCAAATAAAAGTAAGAGAGCTAGCAGATTGGATTCATCAAATGGGATATAAAAATCTCAAAGTTATCTCAATCTGAGACGAAAGAGGAATATGGTCCTGTTGGTCTTATCAAAACATCCCTCCCAACCTTTTGCAGAATGGGAGATTCTCATTTGAAATCTCAAAGGAATTCCCCCCATCTCACGATCATAATGATATCAACACACTTGGAACATGAGTTCTCTACAACACTATACTATCAAAGAAGGATATGCTTTCCTTGTAAAGCAGCTGCCTCATCCAACTCAAGATAGACTATGGAAATAAAGTTGGTAAAGGGACAACATCCCAATGTTCAACATCTTTTGTTGGACCATAATCCATCAAAAGATCCTAGCAATTGAAAATTTTCAAAAGAGAAGAATCCAAGGTCCATTTGGATGTCCCTTATGCATGGTCACCGAAGAAAGCATTCATAATTTATTGAAGCTCTGTCATTTCTCTCTGGAGGTTTGGAAAGTGGCCTTTGCAAATCTAATTCACATATAAAAAATTATGATTGGAAGAAGATGTTTGTAACCTGGAAAAGTAAATTCCCTTGGCCATAAAACTCCTCTTTAGTAATGCGATGTCGGTCAATGTTTCCAAAGTATATTTGTTGGTTCATTTGGCTCGCAAAAAATGCTATAATCTTCAAAAATAAAAATCAAGACCCCTCCAAAGTGTCTCTTAAGGCAATCACTCTTATTTTTGAAGCCATCACATCCCAAGGATTCAAAGCTTTTGAGTTAGAATACATCAACTAGGTCGAAAACGATTGGCTAAGGGTGGGCATCCCACCAAATCTCTCTAGCAGTTTCAAGCTTTGCCCAAATAGATGGAAACCCATTTCTATCAGACAAGACCCAACGTATTTTCAGAACTGGCATGCAAGAAAACATCAATTCTCATTATCTTTGATGTAGCATCGAAAGGAAATCTAGGGATGGTAGGAGTAGGAGGGGTGATCCTTTGCCCGAATGGAAAAATTGTGACACAATATGCTTGGGGATTGGGAGTTGCAATCAACAATCAAGTAGAGTTCCTTACTCTTTGGAAAGGTTTAGAAATATCCATAGAAAACAAGATCTAGAGAATTTGGATATTTGGTGATTCATTGATAATAATCCAATGAGTATGGGAGGCCAAATACCGACACTAATGCAATCCCTCTCCCATGGTGCTCCATATTCTTCTTCAACTTCGATAGTTTGAACAAGTTGAACTATTTCATTTATTAAGGAATTTGTACTCAATGGTGGTTCATAGAGTTGAATAATGAACGTCAATCAAACTCCCCATTGCTATGATGTTTTCTAATAACAAAATGGGATGTTAATTTGCATTAATGGAAAATAAAAATTAAGTACATATGAGAAATATGAGGAGTCAACATATAGTTGGGGTATTAAAGTCTTAGGTGCAATGGTTTATAAGATTTGCAAGTCTTCACTTATTGACTGACGTCGATTGTCTCCCATGATGTACCCATGTTAAGCTTGCATCCACACCTGACATGTAAGGTCCGCTTTCCATTGTCTTGTGTATCCTTCGATTTGATTTGGGTTTCTATTAATTAACTGACTTAGAAGAATGCTTTGAATACGACTCATGCCAGAGCCATTATCATTCCTTCTCTATATCATTTTTCTCTATCAAAAAGGATTTTGAAGCCGAATTGACATGGAAATCCTATTCATGTATTTAATGGTGATAGGGAAGAAATGCAGAAGTCATGATGGCACCCTCAGTCTTGGAAATAGGCCTCCCGAGGACTATGTTTCAATGGCAAAGTATCCTAAATTTCATAAGGTTTGGTGATAGCCACGTGGTGGTTAAAAAAGCCAACATCCGTAAGTGCGTGTTGATGTTGAACAAGTTTTCCATGGAGAATGTGGGCTCTTCTTCCTGTGGCATCGCATCCATCGACGTTAATGAAATTATGGACAAGGTTCTTAAGGATATGGAAGGCATGCAACTTGCCTTCAAGCAATGACACGAGGCTGAAGAAAAAGCTCACAAATTCCTCCAGTTGTTAACCAAATCTAAGCTAGAATTGATGTAGATTAAAATCGATCGTTTGTAGTGTAAAATTAGGACTGAGATGGCATCCATTCACTACAAAATGGTGGACATGGAGGACTTGTTTTCCACAGGAATGAAACTAGCTCCAACAAAGGCTAAATCTAGTGAAGGCACAACACAGAAAAGAGGAAAGAGGGTTCAAGTTCCAGAGCAGCAAAAGTAATTTTCAAGTTCTATTTCTGAAGATTTTTGGAGGATAGTTCGTGGATAGTTTTTTTCTTAGTTTTAGTTTATGATTCTATGCAAATAATGTTTGTATCTAGGCACCTTTCACAAAGTATACAGTAGGAATATATTTAGAATTATAGGCAAAAAAGCCACAAGCATAAATTGCATATGTAATGGACATCTGAAAGTACAACTATGGTTGAAATGGATGAACTATGTAAGGGTTCTAGCTTGAAAACCAGAACATATACATTTTATTTTTAATAGAAATATTCTAATCGGCCCTTTGAGAAACAACAACAACAACAACAAATTCATCAGAAAATTGTTGGAGTTCCCCTTTCATTATGGACCTCAAAAGGCTTAAGGTAGAACAAATCATTTGAGTAGTGATAAAGTAGGAAAGATCTTTGCCATGTCTCAACAAAAGATATATTTCAAAGAGGAAAAGTAGATGAGCTTAATATAGTTAAGATGAGGATTGAAGTAGAATCTCTAATTGTTTTTAAAGATAAAAGATACTTGAATAAACAATGTTGATAGGGCACCAATTAGGGTTATCCTAGATGTTTGGGAGGAAGGAATGGGATCCTCCCCACTGAGGTTCAATTCCCACAAGTGACATGAAAATTTTTATTTAATAAACAAAATATGTATATTCGTCATATGGAATATATAACATTATATTTGTGAAAAAAGAAGAAAACAATACAATATTGATAGGGCACTTCTTAGGGGCCAAAGTAGGCAAAGAATTTGGATGAAGAAATGGTAGGAGCCTTTGATAGTTCATCTCCCACAATTACTTCTTATGGCTAGATGTTTCATCACCATTGTCTTCAACACCAAGGAAAGCAAAGAGGAGGATATAAGGATGTGATTTTGGGATAATAAGCACTTAAATTTGCATTACTAGGAATCAAGGTTTTACCCCTTCAAATATAGGGAAAACAAATCATTTGTTTGAGTTAAAAGGCCATGCTTTCTTCTAGAGTTTTGGGATGTCTTTAAAGTAGTAGGAGATACCCTAGGAACAACCATAACTATGGATGACAAAACAAAATCAATACAATACAATGTTGGAATGGGAAGGATTTGTGTGGAACTAAACTTGGGGAATGTCCTTCCAAATGGAATTAATATAAATATAGATACTAAAGAATATATGGAAGTATTAGATTTTGAGAAGGAACCTTTTAAATATGCCAAATGTAGGCATTATTTCCATCTCAAAAACAATAACTTTCCTAGAGAGGGAAGAAGACAATATTCTAGATGAAGCTATGATGTTTAATAGCAATTCAATCTACAAGGACAATCTTTGACTATGTATGAACTCCTTCAAAAGGCCTAAAAGCATGGATAACCAAATTATAACTAAAGAGGAATTGGATAATGTGGAGGCCATAAGCAAAAATCCTCCATTGTTGAAGGTTGAACATGAATCTCAAATATACATGTGTGAATCCTTCCAAACTATGTATTATAAATTGTATATGGCCCCAAAGCATAAAGAAAAAAATAATAAATCACGGGAGACATGTTCACCCCAAACTCTCCATGCATTGGAAATTAAATACCCTATCAAATATTGGATAAAAGAGTTTGAAAACCATAGAAAAGTTATCTTAAGTATTTGAGTAGAAGATATCACTAGTCCTCATTGAGGATGGTAATGATAAAAAAAAATGGATGAACAAAAGGAGAGTATCACACCAAGCCTCACTGAGGATAGGAATGCTCAAATGAATGTGAATGTGTAGAATAAAAACCAACAATAGAATTATCAAGCCCATCATCCTCATTTGACAAGAATGGATCTCCATTCACTACGAAAAAGAATCGGCTCAGATAATCTAGAAAGGAGGATTTTAGGGAGGTGAATAATGGAGGGATGGAAATGGATGATAGGTAAAAGTTAAAGAAGAGTAAGGAAGTCACATATTCACTATGGAATAAAACACAAGAAGAGATAAGTAGAGGGAAACAAATGTCCATTGAAGAGGCACTCATAGTAATGAAAGCCCCTCATGGGAGTAGGAGATGATTTGTCATTCTTCGAACATAAGGGGATTAGGTCTCCCTTGAAACATAAATCCATAAAGAGGGCTATTAATAAATATAAATCATAGGTCCACTTTGTGTGAGAAACTATGGTAAGTAGCAAGGATACTATAAATTATCTTAAAAATATACTTAGGGATTGGTATTTTTATGGCATGTAATGCTTATGGAAGATTTGGAGGACTATAGATGGGATGTAATAATACTTGTAAGTACAAAAACCATACTATTTTGGAACCAACTATAATTTGTACTCTATATGTGCAATAGTTGGATAAGGAATTTCATTTTTTCAAATTCTATGGTTCATATCAAAACAAATAAGAGAAATGGGGTTAGATAATTATTATAGGGCATTTTGTCACATTTGGTCAATAGGCCTACAAACTGGATGGGTCATCATCTGTGAACATGTTGTCATCATCCATACACAAATCCCTAAGAATGACCTTCCAAGTGCCTGAGTTTCTAGGTCTAACTACTTTAGAACAATGCTTTTAAGGCCCATCACACCTTACCCCTTTAAAGACCTTTGCTTAACAATAGGTTGCTCCATTATGTACCAGTGCTAATCAACAACAGCTTGTCCCTTACTGGGGGCATGCTAATTCTAGAAATTTAAGAAAATTAAAAAGAATCCCGAAGCTTCCAAGAGTTGTTTTAACCATTTGCCTTGGATAAGAAACTAGAATCCTATGAGATGCTACCTTCGATATTTCACCTCTTATCCCTTGAGCTCATCCTCCCATCTCAAGTGGATCTCAAGCCTAGATTGGTAAATGGATAATAATTCCTAAACTAACACACTCTCTTATATATTTACTATCATCCACAACATCAAGGTTATGTTTTGGAGTTTGATCATTCCCTCATGTTGTTGCCTTTAACCTAAATGAGTTATCATCTTCATGCATTATGGTGACATTGAGGTGTGCTTTGTGACAAGGAAGGACAAGAAAACTTGGGGAGATATCTACAATATCATCACTATATTTGGTTGTAATATCTCTCCAACTTCTATTATTACAAAGAGTATATTATTTTCCTATATGTGTTATGTTATGTTTATATTCTTATATTTCAATGCCTCGCCGATTCATTGAATAGAGTAATTGAATTATGCTATGTAGATGTTGTATATCCTTGGATTGTTTTGGTTGAATGTGCAAGTTATAATTATAGCAATCAGAGCTACGATTGGAGCTTATAAGCTGGGAGGAAAGTAAAGCTTGCAGCGAATTCCAAGTAGGCTTATTTCTATCTTTCAATTTCTCTAAGGAAAACTTTATGTTCTTTGCTTTATGTTGTTCTAGACTAACCCACTAGGTCTAGGGGAGATACTTTTGTATGAAATCGTAAATCATGTATAACAATCATGAATGATGCATGCTTATGTGAAGATATTATTGGAGGAGAATACTTAAGCCTCACAATAAAAGATAAAGGGTATGGGGAGAAGATGCAAAGATCGAATAGATTGGAAGAATACTTGCAAATGTTGTTTCAGGTAAAAAAATCTAGTAGATGTTGAAGTTAAAGAGTTGATTCCAATTTAGAGAAATAAAAGAATAGGTAGATATACAATGACAAAATAATTGGGTTAAATTTTGATCCCTAATAGAATATTTGTAGAAGTTGAAAGGTGTATACCATGGGTGAGACAAGAAGGAACATCAAATCATTGTCATATTATCTTACATTTGGAAAAATAAGGCAAAATACATTGTTCCCAATACAAGTTCAATTATTATAAACTAAAAAATGAAAAAATAGAAAATTAATAAAGAAATAATGGATTCATTATGATCCTTCATATGGGGGGAGTGTCTGGTAATCCATGCATGAGAATATGACAATAATTAAGATAAAAACCAAGGAATTGATCATTATTCAAACTAGTGCCAATTAGATTGAAGTAAACAATTTTGAAGGAAGAATGGAGGAAATTATATAGAGAGCTTAAAAAGGGATCCATATCTAGATAGAGTGAAAGGGAAATGGAAAAGATGGAAAAGAAGAGTAAATCAATGATATAGTAAGAGGATTATTGGATAAAAATAAGAACAACATGCTTAAATGTGTGTGGGGGGTGGGGGGGGGGGGAAAATATTGTTTTTCCATCAATTTGTTGAAGCTATAAAACCACATAATACTATATGGGAAGCCAGAGACAAAAGTGGAAGAAGATAGAATGGATATAACTAGAGCTCTACTTCTATTTCAAGTAAAATATGATCCCTTGAAGTATCCAAGATTCTACCCTAAAGTCAATGGTTATTTATCCAAGGGCTAGTTTAGGTTGTATCAAAATATTAAAAGGAAGATCAATTAGTGATGCTATAGGTGGATTTCAATATGAGGAAGACTAACTATATTCAAGAATATTATTGAAACAACACCATTGTATTGGTAAAAGTTCTTTCGGAATAATACCATATAAATTTTCAGCGTCAACGTTTCGAACTCTCTACTGGGGTTCATTATCAAGACATGTATTTGAATCACAAGGACGATATACATTGGTAAGGATGTAACTTGTGTGCATTCTCTCACCATCCAAGAAAGGGGATTAATTAAAATAAACTCATAAAAGCATCCTCTAATAGAATTGCATCTTATGAATCCAAATGGGGCCACCTTTAACTACTTGGGTACTGACATTTGATTTGAGAGCAAAATGGGGTCAACATGGAGGAAGGGATAATAAGGTAATATAAGGATGGAGAGGAATTCATCCCAACATTAATATTTAGTTCAAGAGATAAAATCCTACATACTTGCAAAGGGTATATGACTTATAAAGAAGATATTAACAAGGGTTTTGTTGGGGGGTGGGGCGGTGTGGGGAATTAGACCTACCTAATAGCTTAGAGAACCAAAAGTGAAGGGGGTAAGTAACTTTTACAATGCATAGGGTGGAAATACATACAATGATGTTAGGGATGTGCATTCCATAGTAATGATATAGCTTGAGGACACACTGTCAAATTGGGGAAACATTAATCTCTATGGTCATTATGGAGATAAACATATATTATAGTATAATTTTAGAATGTTTGGAATAGTTATAAATGGAAATGCTATTGTGGATATTGATCTAAATCAGATAATAAAATTAGGAGAAATATGGGTGGAAGAATATAGACAATATCCCTTGATTGCTTAGTCCTCTCAGTTGTTTGAAAAACTAGGGATCTATGATGTGGAATCCACTAAGCTTGTCCCAACATGGGGAAACTATAGAAGCGGCAAGGATCACATTTCAAAATGGTTGGTCAAATTCTTGTTAGTAGGAAATATTGTGGAAAAAACATATAGATTGAAATCATGGGTAGGATAAGGAGGTTCCTTAGATCATTTACCAATTTTATTCCAAGTGGAAAAATAAGAACATAAACCTCCTTGGACCTTTAAATTTAACCACACTTAGATAGAATAAGAGTGTTATGTATCTAGGTCAAAATAACACATAAACATAAGAAGAGATAGATCAATGACTAGATAATAGACCACTTTGAGGGGGAAACCTCCCTTTACATCACATAAATGAACAAATATTAGATGATTCAAATGACAAAACCTCCTTGGTATATATAGGAGTCTAAAGGGTCAAAATATAATTAGGGCATACATAAAAATAATAATGTAAGGGAACAATAATAACAATAGTGGGCTTCTATAGGACACAATAATAACAATATAGGGGCTACACTAGTATTATAGGGACCTAACATGCCCCTCTCCTTCAAAAAAGTTTTGTCCTCAACGCTTGAATAATACTCAATGATTTTATATAAAGTGCACTACCTCCCATGTGCAATATTCAGTAGGTAAGTTCTTCCACTTAATGAGATACTCTAAAATTGATCGATTTTTTAGTTGTAGGATTCTTGTTTTCATGATTTCTACAAGCTCCAATATGATTTTTCCTTCCTCGTCAATTTCTTTAAATATAGTTTGTACTGGGAGCTTGTCACCTATAACCTTCTTTAAGCACGAAACATGGAAAATTGGGTGTACTCACGAAGATGCAAGTAGCTCCAATTTGTATGCAATAATACCAATCTTTTGCAACACCTTGTAAGGGCCATAGTACTTGGGTGATAATTTATTATCCTTCTTAGCTTGTTTGAGGAAAAATTGTTTTTAAGGTTGTAGTCATAAAAATACCCAATCGCCCATGTCAAAATTTATTTCATTGCGATGCAGATATGTTTGTTGTTTCATTCGATTTTGTGCCAGAGTTATATTATCCTTTCAAACTCGGAGAACTTGTTGTTGATGCTCGATGTGATCTTCCAATAGTTGAACCTTATAATTGTCTCATATAGCCAATGTGATGGAGGGTGGATGATATCCATAAAGCACCATAAATGGGGTCATTTTTGTTGTGGTATGGAAGGAAGTGATATACCACCATTCTACTAGAGGTAATCATTTGACCCAATGTGTTTGTTTTTCAGATACAAAGCAATGAAGATATCCTTCTGAACATTTGTTCACTATCTCAGTTTTCCCATCAGATTGAGTATGATAAGATGAGCTATGAGCATATTGAGTACCAAGACAAGAAAATGATTATGTCCAAAATTTTCTAGTGAAAATGAGATCTCTGTAACTTACAATAATCTTTTGGTTTCCATGTAGATTTTGAATGGTTTCCACAAATGTAGTAGCGACTGTACTAGCTTTGAAAGGATGAAACGATGCACAAAAGTATGCATACTTGGTAAGTCTATCAACTACCACCACAATGAAACTTTTTCCTTCGGACTTGGGTAGATCTATGATAAAATCCATTAAGACCTCAGCCCAATGCTGATTTGGAATAACTAATGGTTGTAAATGATTCGTGGTCATAATTGTCTTGACTTTATTTTGTTTTCAAACCAAACATTCTACCACAAAATTTTGAATATCAGCTTTAAGGCCATCCCAAAAGAATTCCTTCTTGACCCTTCAGTAAGTTTTTAAAAATCATGAGTTCCCTCCAATAGGATAGGTGTGTAATTCCAAAAGAACCTTTTGTTTGAGTTTGGAGCTCTTATATAGATATAAGCAATCTTTGTACTGCAATGAATCATTTTTCCAGATAAATATATCAAATGCATTGGGATATTGTTACACCTTTTGAATGAGTTCCACTCTTATTTTTCATTCTTCTATTCATCCCTTGATTTAATTATCCAATTAGGTTGGATAATAGAAATGACACAGAGCAATGCCTCCACATCCTGATCCCTTCTTGAGAGTGCATTTGCAACAAAATTTTGCTTCCCTTTTTTGTAGATGATTTCAAAGTCATAACCCAACATCCATGTGACCCATTTTTTCTTCTCTTTTGAAGATAATATTTGTTAAAATAATTATTTAATACTATCATGATCTGTTCTTACCTTGAAGTATCTTCTAACATTTCTTTAGGGCATGTAGTATTGCCAACATTTCCTTCTCATAAATCGGTTTGTGTAAAGTATTTCCCTTGATTGGATGAATTTCGAAAGAAATGGGTCTTCCTTCTTGCATTGAAACAACACCAATGCCATTCCCGGAGGCATCACATTCAACAATAAAGGTTTTTGTGAAGTCCTGTGTCACCTAAGACCGTAGCTTAGCACATTGCCTCTTTAAGATGTTCAAAGGCCTTATTTTCTTTTGAAGTCTAAGAAAATGCATCTTTATTTAGTAATTTTGTTAGAGGTGTTGTTATTTTTCCATAATTCTTAGTGAACTTGTGATAATACCCTAACAAACCCAAGAAAGCATCGAAGATGCTATAAGGTCGTGGAGATTTTTTGTTGGAAAAATGTAAAGTGGAAACTTGTAATTCTTATTTTCCTTAACGTTGATATTTTCTTGTGAAATTTATTAGTCTTATTTATGTTCTTTAGTTAGAACTAAACAGTACCAATAGAGGACGCATAAATTAGGCTCTCACCTAGGGCAAAACCCCTCCAAGAGGAAACCTGGAAAAACTTTTCACTTCTTAGAATCTGCTTCAAGTGAGATACAAAGACCAAACCCTGAACCAAGTCCTTCTCCAAGTACCAAGTCAACCCTTCCAACAAGTCCTTCCTTGAGCCTGCACCAACCAACTACAACTTCGACCTGCCAACATCAACTCTGCAATTCTCACAACTACTTTGACCCTTCAGTTTATTACCTTAGTTTTGCATCTTTAGCCTGTTTTGTACCTTCGGCCTGTTTTGTACCTTTGGCCTGTTCGGCACCCTGTTTTGTACCTTCATCTTGTTATGCACCTAGTTCTATACCTTTGGCCCGTTTCACATCCAATTATGTACCTTTCGACATGTTTCGCACCTGGTCTTTTACCTTCGGCCTATTTCGCACCAGGTTTTGTACCTTCGGTTTATTCTGCACTTGATTTTCTACCTTCGATAGAAACTTGAAATGTTATTGTTGAACAGGTAAATCCCCTCTGCGGACAGAGGCGATCCCACTAGCCCAAATGGGGTCTAGCAACAATCGCACAACGGTAACACGCAGGTTCCTAATTGCAAATCAAAGATCGATGATGATGGCCTACCTGGATTCCAACGCTAGTACTTGTAGAAGAATCGTCGCTCCCATTCCTTTGCTTCGGCTGGTCACAATCCCCACGATCCTCGTGAACGGACACATGCCATGCAAAGAACGACACAAAACAAGCATAAAATCAAATAGATGCAATATATAAAAGTCAGAAAAGATATAACTCATCTCATTATAAAGACAATAGGATGGAAACATAATAATATCGTCTATTAATGAATAAAAGCAGAGAAAGATACAACCAAGGTTCTGACGTTGAACCTATTCTCTGGCTGGGCGAGCAGCTATGTATGTCTTGCAAAAGGCCTTATCTCTCTCAGGATTCCGGCAGCATAACCTCCCTATGCTTCAAAATTCTTATTATCACTCTAGCATTACTCCAACACTAAAAAAAACTAGCTTGTCAAATGCATGAGGACATGCTTTTATAGATGGAGAAGGGAGGAAGATACAATGTACCAGGACGCCCATTGTGGATTGGCATTATCCCTGAAAAGCTACCGAGGATAGTTGTCATGGATAAACAATGACTCTCGACCTCTATTATGTGGATTTTTCCCTCAAATAACTTCATGATAAGAGAGGAAAAAACATATGGATGCACGTTGGCCAAAAATCATTACTAAACTTAGTTGGCGCGAGTGTTTCTCTAGGACAGAGCGCCAATGGGCGCGTCCCCTTTTGAGGATCTGAGTCATTGGCGCGGGTAAGACACTGTGCACCTGCGCTAATGGAAAAAGGGCACTTTTCACGGATAGTTTGCAAAAGGTGTCTTCAGGGAACATGAAGTACATACTTAGGGGAACATAATGCAAATGTTTTTAGGTTATGTCACTGCTCACAGGTCCCGGAATGTGTCCTCCAATATACGAAACCAGGGGTAACAGGGACGGTGACCAACGGTGACAAATTACTGTGTAACACCCCTTCCTTTTTCCCATTTTCTTTGTCCACTTATTTTATTTGTAAATAAAGTTTTCAATCTCAAATAAATACTTTTGAAGAATTTTCTTTTCTTTTAAAGAGAATTTCCAACAATCATCAACATCATCAAATATTATCAACATCCAACAACAAGTTTTAAAGAAAAACAACAAGGTTGAAGATGAAGCTACGGGATCTGTAAAATTCTACAATTGATTTTACATAAGCCAATTTATTCAAAGGAGCATTATAAACCTTCAAATAAAGGAGAAATAAATACACCAAGAGGTATGCATTATAAGGTGACTATAAAATGTTAAATTATTTTTCATTAAAGAAAGTAATAGTTTTATGAGCTAAATATTTATGATACACCTTTGAAAATTATGAACTAAATTAAGACCTTATTTATAACCATATCCTATCACTCATATTCCATATACCATTAAATCATGTCAAATATCTCCCTAATTGCATGTAAATGACCTAAAAACTGTCAAATTATAACAATGTTGTAAGATCAGATATGTAGAATCATGGGAATTCATTAAAGCAAGAGGGAGAAGTTTATTAAAACTCTACCTTTGCCTTGAAAATCCATCTCATTCTAAGCCTACCACTGCCAAATCACTTCATTTCATTGCTCCATTCTAACCGCTCCATTTCACTAGCCATTATTCCATCCAACCATGTCAAAAGAGGTAATTTAGAGGTGAAACTTCCCTATCACAGCGATGGGTGTAATTTTATGATATGATTCAAATGGAATGAGTTTTCTTAATTCCTACTAACACGTTCAAGATCAGATACAAAAGGTAGGGTGGGTTAAATTCTTCGATAAATTTGACAGGCATGAAGCTGAAGTCACTAGGGAATTTTCTTAGAACCAACACATGAACCAGTCATTCAACCGTGCTTATAACCAACATAAAACCATATAAATATCAGAGATATGACAACCATTAACTCCACATATAAATTAGTGCAAAAGTGAGAGAACTTAGCTTTATTAATCATAGGAAAATCTGACCAGGTTCGGGACTTCCATGTACCACTCGACCATAGACATGGATGAACCAAATCTCTCTTTCAACCAATCATCCCCGTGCCATATTCAAAGCATGAATGTGGGATCTCATAGAAAAACTAATCCAAGAACAACCAAGGGGATCTAGAGTTTAACCCGCCTCCACTCTCGTCAAACTGTGATCACACCAAAATTGGTGCTCCGATCACAACTGAAATGAACTTGGAATTCCATCCAGAATCCATCACAATCCTTGAGGAATTTTATGTCTCCTTGTCTCTCAGGCTTTAATGTAATCCAAACCTAGATCACCAAGCCCTAAACTGAGATTTCTCCCTTAGGCTTTACCGTGTATCCTGCCAAAACTGGTCAAGGGATTCCTAGGCCTTTGGGAATGAACCTTGAGACCACCTCTGCCCCAAATTCCGAAATCCATCCAAAAATTCCAAAGTTACAAAACTAAAATAAACATCCCAAAAAACCATGGCATCCAGAAAAATGCTAGGCTAGGCTGAAAGCCAATGTCATAACTCGGGAAAACCATGCCACTGATAGCAAGAGAAGCATACACCAACATGCAAATCTATGCATGTCCAAACCAACTAGGAAATCACACATGCAAAAGGCTACCTGCAAGTATTCCTACTGAAGCTGCTTGATCCAGCTTGATTTTCCTTGTTCCTTGCTTGCTTTTCCTTTCCTTTCCTTGCCTTCCATTTTCTTTGCTCCAAGAAAACTCTAAGTGACCAAGAGAGTGAGAGTGAGAGAGAATAATGAGAGAGATCCAAACTCAAACTTGAAAAAATCTTAATAATGAGCAATCCTAACACTGAGAAACCTGTCAACTGATCCTCATAAGCCTTTTATCAATGAGGCCTCTAATTTCTTCATTTTCCATTATTTTCCTCCTCACATGCAACTTGTGACCTTTTACCTTCCTTTTATCCTAATTTCCTTTATTTTCATAAATAAATGTGCCAAAAATGCCTTTTATCCTTTTAATGCCTTTACCAATTTTCCTTAGCCAAAACACACACATCCAGTGATTCCCACTAAGATATAATTTACCAGCATTCAACTTGGAATACGTGTCCCTTAGATGCGGTCTTGTTTTTCCTTTATTTACTTTATTACATGAAAATTTTACCAGGGATGTTACAATTTTTTTTCTCTAAACCATCCATATTAACATTCATCACTCCCAGTTCATTTTTGGTTGCTCTTTTGGAGAGTGAAATTTGTTGCACTTGGTCTTGTAACTTTTATATATCATGTTTCATTTCTTCCTCTTCTTCATGCGTCATATTAGAGATTTATGGTTGCTTACTGGGTGTGTCCACTTTTTTGTTTTGAGGCATATTGGAATTAAATAATGATATATATGCTTCTCTGTGCCATTTGAATCACTTCAAACTGATTCTTTAAAAAAACATTATGCAAATTAAAAAAAAATATATGCACACCTTTTTCATTGTTTTTTGGAGCTAGATATTGAAAATATTATATCTCTGTAATTTCATCTCTCCAAGGTCTGAAATTCATTTATTTGTTGTCCCTCTGAATTATATTTCCAATGCCACAAGTTTGACCAAAATTGGATTCTTCAAGGTAAAATTATGCCCAATATCCCATGATAACCTGATTATCTACTCATTCAGTAGAGCGAACTTCTACGGAGTGACATGTGTCATTCTTTCAACCTTCAACCCTGAAAATGATACCCAAAAAATAAAGTCTGTGCAATTTTTGTCAATTTTTATGAAATTCAAATCCGGTGCTGAGAGAGAATGTTATGTCGATTTTCCCTAGGCCACCTATTTGAAATGGAATTATGGAGCTTGCAAAAACCCTAACTTCCTTAAGTCATATCTCTGAAAATATAACAAACCAAGATCTGAAATTTGAACTTGACGTTCACCAATATTTCAAATCCATGTGGTTTCAATTTCATATTCTGAAACCTTGTAGAAACAAAGTTATAGATAAAATTCCAAGATGGCCATTTTGAAGAAGTGAAACCTTAGAACCCAATGCTCCCTACCAAATGTTATGCAACCAACACATAAAATAGAAGAAAAGATGGATCAACGACTTGCGAAATAGCCTCTTTAAAGGGGAAACCTATTTTACATCACATTAATGAACAATTTTTGGCTGATACAAATGACAAGATTTCCTTTCTATATATAGGAGTCTAATGGTCACAATATCATCAGATCCTACATAACAATAATAGTGTAAGGGAACAATAATAACAATAGTGGGATTCTATGGGGCACAACAATACAGAGGCTACATTAACAGTAACAATAAGGGGACTACACTATTATTACAGGGATCTAACATATGTGGAACGACCTATGAGTTTATGAATGGGGGAATTGGTGATTCCCCATGTGGCAGTTCCCGTGACTAGAGGATGAGAGTTAGGCTAGTGGTGAACATTATGTCTTCCTTTTTTTTTTTAAATCGATGACAGAGGGGTGGAATCATTATAAAAAGTATAGAGGGCTTAGATTTTTTTATAAATATGGAATGGAATGACTATAAAAGAGTATTTTTCTAGCTGAACAAAAGGCTTAGACATTCTTGATGATTTTTTAATGCAAAATAAATTTCATTTTTTTTCCACTGAATGTATAATAGGTCACTATAAAATGAATACTTGTAGACATCCATTTTAAATTCATGCCCAAATAACCATTTTGACAATTACTTTTATGTCCACTATAATCCTTTCACACTAATCAATACAATTTTTTTAAACATCAAGAAGAAGAGTCAGTTTTGAGGTCAATGACGACTCATACCAAAGGTAAAGCATCTTTGAGGTTTTGGGGTTGTGAAATAGTGTAATGAAGGAAGGGATTGTGAAAGTTAGGGAAAATAAAAAGGTGGAGTGAGGAAAAAATGGCTTAATGTTGATAGCATGAGTCACATGAAAAAATAGAAGAATAACTTCTTCATTAAAATGAATTCTATGCTTATTTGGGCTAGAACAAAGGGTTTTAATTGTTTTATTTAACATATAATCACATAAACACCCTATCACATGTTACGTTGTTTTTTTTATATAAAGTCGTAAAGATGACCCTTCCTGTAAACTGTAGTTGCTTCATATAAAGTGATAGGTTTTGTTATCATGGAAAGTGTTGAATAGGAATCTTCAACAAAATGGGGGTTATCGTTTTTATTTGGGTAGAAAATAACTACAGTGATCGGGAAAGAATAATTGTCAACATTAAGCTCAATAACAATGAAAAACAATGGAACACGAGCTACAAAGCTTAAATGATGGAAAATAATTTCCATCAATATGTATTCAAATATAACCACATTACATAATCAACCCTGATGACTATTCAAATTACTCTTTTGTGTGCCACAAAGACCTCCAAAACCTTAGGTGCTAGTTAGCCGAGAAAGGGGAGTCCACCAAGAGAGCTTAAAAGTTGTTCTTTTGCAGTAGATGTTGACAACAATTAAGGAAAACATTTTGGGCGTGTAAGATTCTTACAGACCAAGAGCATGCAAAGAGAAGGACTCAAGTTTCTAGGAAGGAATGTTCTTGATGCATGGAAAAAACCAAACGAGTGTGGGGAAATAGGGTCGCAATGGTGCATGCATTTTGTTTCCTTATGAACCATACCACATGGAAGTATAAATAGGGTTTTGATCACAAAAATCCTAAGAATGTACTTTGTTGATATGAGGAAAGGTTGTTTCCTGAATTTAATTAGCCATAATTCACATTTAATTTCTACATAATACCATTGCCAACTCAAATTCCATTATGAGATTAATATTTCCTAGTTATTATATATGCCAAGCATGTTGTGCATAATAGGTATGCCATTATTATCATAATTCCAAGACATGAAATATCCTAGTTTTTATAGACCATTTTTTCATATCCGATTAGTGAGCCTCCTATTGGGATCAATCAACATCCTATGCCCCTTGTCACCATCTTGCATAAATATCTATGCATGTACCTTTGCTTTCCCAAAGTTTAAGCCTTGAACTGCTTCATCTGACCCAGTTTAAGGACCAATGCTCCATGTAATCCTACTGGGGTTCGTTCACTAGAAGGTTTCTCCACTCTGGCCTGCATTCATCACCAACAAGTTGCTCCGCTTTGCACCTGCATTGGTTCTAGAAATCTGGGAGAATGATTGGGATTCCAGAAGCTTCACCTTCTAGGAGTTTCTAGAAGTTGTTAGAACTACTTATCTTGGATAAATCATTCAGATCATATCCATCCCGACATTGGAGTTTTCACCACTTATCCTTTGATCATATCCCTCCATGAAAGGTGGATCTCTTACCCTAGAATGGTAATTGGATAAGAACTCCTGACTTAACTTGTTTCACTATATATTTCCAACCTACTATGAGGTTGGGGGTTGGATTTTGGAGAATAATTCTACCTTTATGTTCTTGTAGTGAGTATACATCATTCCATTCATTTAGGGTGATTGGAGGTGAATATTGTGACAAGGAAAGGGCAAGTCAACAACTTGGAAGAGCTCTTCTATAAGATCAAATCCTACTTATGGTTGCAATATCCTTCCATTTATAGTAATGCAATGAATTCACTCTTTTCCTATATGTGATGTTGTTTCACTTATTTCAATACCATGTTGATATGTTGAATGAAGTACTTAGATGATATTGTATACATCTCATAGTTTCTTGGTTTGTGTTATCTAACTCTACAGGTTTTAATTTTGGCAATCAGAGTTGAGATTGGAGCTTCCAGCGAAGCATATGAAGGATTCCAGGTAGGCATCATTTCATCATCTATTTACTTTAAGGAGAAACATTGTGTTCCTTACCTCTCTGTTGTTCTAGGTTAGCCACCAACCTATGGGAGATACTTTTGATCGCAATCGTAAATCTCGTATAACAAATTAACAACCATAATGGGGAACAAAGAATTCCCTTGGTGGTATCCTTGTCCATTGTGTTTGATTACCTCCTCAACATACATTTGTTGAATCATCCAACCAAGAAAAGACCTAGGAAGTGATTTCATTAAACATTTTTTGCAATTTTTGTGTCAGAATCCTCTTTCCCAGGCCCAACGCACCCCATGTGCCTTTGGCAAAGTGTTTCATCTCACTTGGCCCAGTCCGCACGAGAGTTGCAATGCATTGGTGCCTCTTTTACACCAACATTGGCCCCTGTTTTTGCATGAATTTTTACTTGGTTCTTGAGCCTATTTTGGTCAGCCTACTTCCAGATGAACTTCCCTAAGCATTCTATGTCTTGTGCTCTCTCTAAAAGCATCCATTCAGTTTGCATTTGTGTTGTTTTCCATTAGTAAGAATTGGATTTGGTATTTGTTTATTCTTATCACCTTGTCGTTTGCAAACTGATTGCGTTTTATTTTTGATCACTTAAATGAATTGTTGTTTTAGTCTTCATTCTAAAAAGTGTAAATGAATCAGTAATTGAACATTTGCATCTTAGTTTTCTCCATTTCGAAAATCAAGTGTGTTGAAAATAAAAATCCTTGCATTTTCATCTATGGTTGTGTGTGTGAAATTGGACTTCCCTAGTGTGAAATTGCATATTTTTGCTTTCATTTTTGAAAAAAAATCCCCCTCAATCGTCACTAGGGCCTGAATTGGGTAATATTGTTAATCACCTTTGAGTGACATAACTTTTGATTTTTGGAATTTTCACACAATTTCAGTTCGAATCCTCTATTCATGAAATCTGAGATTACGTTTGACTTCATTAGAAGCCTCTTGTGTTTGTTTTGAATAATTCTCTTGCATAGATCACATTTGCATACTTAGAATTATCATTTCCACAGCTGGAAAGGAAATTGTGCATGTATTACATTTGCATAGCTTTCAGGGGAATCATGCATAGATTACATTGCATGGTTTAGCATCTTTTAATCCTTTGAATTGAATTGGAATATTGAAATTGAAAGATCTATTTAGGAAGCTCTTGTTGGCTACATATTTGATTGTTGCATCATTATTTTCACCTCTTCCCTACACTAGATAACTTTCATAAAAAATGAAAAGAGTTATTTTTGTCATATTAGTTGCATCATAGGTGTGTTTAGGTGACATCGAGTTTTGAGGCTTGAAACTAAAATCTAATTCAAGATCAACTCTAAAATTCATCTCGATTAACCTAAGGAGCATTTGAAACTTAACACAAACACATGGAGGTCTAGGCTAGAGACGTGTTTCAGCATCGTTAAATGTAGGAGTTGTTGTTTTCCAGCGTTACATCCCGCGGGGGAAATCGTGTCCCACGTACGTAAGTGAATAGGATCGTTCTCCATGTACCTTCGGGTTGATTGGTGGCGCTCCACGCAACTAAAGTATATGGGAATTCTCTCACCGAATGATTACGCATTAGACAACACTACTAGGGACAACACTCCCATGTACCGTCTCATATATTTTGGGAGTCCCCTATAGGTTTCTGTCCATCCATAGGTAACCCAGTTGGTCGCCTTATATATCATGATACACTGAAAACAATATTCAAGGAGATTGTCTGCACATACATTAAGTCCTTGATTTGCCAAGGTGTATATTATAGTTTCAGGTGCTTGGTAACGCTTTATGCCTAGCTACCCCTTTATTTTTCTTGTGTCTTTATTTTCTAAAATAAATTAATTGAACGTGGAACAACATTCTCCCCATGGAACAACTCCTTAGTGGATCTTAGTTTGAGACTAATGGCAATAGTTCTAGATTATACCAATCAAGGGAACCCCTTTGACAAGAATCCTAGTTTGTTTCCTTCTTTTGGAAATATTGGTGCTCCTTAAATGGTAATGTTGTCTATTTCCAGATTTACCATTGGTTTTCCAGTTTGGTTATTTTCGACCCTTATGGTTCCGAATGTCCAAAATGCCTCTCAACCAAGTTCTCTTCCACCTGAACCATATCAACCTCATGTTGATCCTAAAGTTGACTCTTTTCCTTCTTCACCTATTGTTTATTCATCTATTTCTTCTTCCTCGCCTGGTGAAAGTATTGATTCTAGTAACGAGGAAGCTAAGAAGAAGAAGAAAGGGAACAAGAAGAAGAAGCAGCAAAATAAGTAGGTGGGAAACCAAACAACCAATGCTACAAATACAACTAGTATGGAAAAATCTTCCAATCAACCCTGTAAAGTTAAATTCCCTTGCATGTTATCTAAGGGTGAACACCTTCTTGGATATTGTCTTGGTATTACCAAGATATTGGAAGTGTGGTCCATAGGCTCACATCGACTTTTTCATCAGCCTCTGGAGATCATGCTGGTGACAAACATTCAACTAGCGATAGTAAGGTCCATGGGAAAATGGTTAAACTTAAACTTCCTTGTAAATTATGCGAAGGGAATCATCCTATTCACCTTTGCCTTTATATGGATGAAGCCTCAAAAGTGCTGGAAAATATTTTAGCTTCTCAACCACAACTTCCATATGGTTACCAAAAGATTTCTCCCAATCCTCCACTAGTTGATGAATTGATTGATCAGAATCTAAACCCCATCAATCCCACTCTCTTTGAATATGAATCCCATGAGTTTGGTCTATAAAAACCATTGGTTGAGAAAATGGTTGACCGGATTCCACTTTCAGTCAATTGTAATTTTCCTGTAGAGAGTAAGGATCATACCACTCAGGTTCTTCTTGTTTCTTCTATTTCTACAGAACAAGGGGGCATTTATCTCGTCCCTACGAAACCCCCTCAAGGAAATGGATTGTTGCCTTTGATTGGAGTTGATTAACGAAATTTCATCTCCCTTCTTAAATGCTTTTTAAGATCATGGTAAAGACTTATAATAAAGACATCCATCACATTGTTATAGATGAGGGAGATTTTGTTAGTATTCTATCCTCCTCTGCTTGGAAATATTTGAATTCCCCACAACTTGTGTCTGCCACTCTGAATCTATTAGCTTTTAAAAGAAGAACAATTCAACCCTTAGGGATCCTTCCTTAGTTTCATGTTACCTTTGGAGGAAAAAATATATGCATTGATGTAATGGTTGTCATAGACTCTTTGAACTTGAATTTTCTCCTAGGATGAGACTATGTTTATGGTATGAATGTTGTTGTATCCACACTCTTTAGAGTGATGTGCTTCCTGCATGATGGACAGATTGTGGCTATCGACCAACATTCATTTCTTGGTCCTGAATTGACTTCCAATAATCCTACTTCCCTAAGTGTTCAGAACGTGCAAGTGGTATCTCCCCTGTCACGTGTTAATTATGTGGCAAGATATCCCATTCATGTACCTACTACTGAAGACAAGCCTTTCATTGTCTACTTAACTTCGTTCGACCTAGATCTGGTAAGTGATATGGTGAATCATTTACTGGGGACATTTGAGTCTGATCTTTTCATTGGATCCTTTGATATGTATCCTTTCCAATGCATTGTTCTTCCATCTGACGAGAACCTCTTGGAAGCCATGGCCTCTTGTAGGTCATGATCAAGGTTCCTGGAGCAAAGTTCCTTTTCTTGTGTCAATCTCATTAAAAAATGAAACAAGGTCCTTGGAGCATAGTTCCTTTTCTTGTGTCAAGATCCTTAAAAATGGAAACAAGGTGTTGGAGTAGAGTTCCTTTTCCTTTGTCAAGCTCGTTAAAAAATGAAACAAGCTCTTATGAGGATAGTTCTTTCACTATCTCAACCTCGCTAAAAAATGAAATAGTTTCCTATGAGCATAGTTCTTTTCCTATGTCAATCTCGTTAAAAAATCAAGAAAATATGCTTTCAATTAGAGTCTTTGATTAAATCTCATTGTTGGGTAGCGGAAGCCCCACACAACAGTCATGGGGCACGAAGCCCTCAATTTTGGGTAAAGCAAGGGTAAATATTCCACGAGGAGCACAGAGCGTGAATGGTAATAAGTTGAAGTCAAAGGGTAGTCCGCCCAAAAATAATGTAAAGAAATGAAAGACGAGTTGGCCCGCCCATGGATCGCGGTCCATGGAAAGGTATAAATAGAGCAAGGCTCTATGGGTAGAGTAGCTAAGTTTTGTATGAGTTTGGGATCTGATATTTAATGGGGTTTTGAGAAAATAATTTTGAAAGTGTCTGTAAGTTTGAGTTGAGGGTTTGGGTAGAAGGTAGAGGCTCTGCGGCTGGGTGCACAGAGGCCTACAAGAGTCCGTAGCTGTGTGCGCGGACCCCTGCAGCTGAGTGCGCAGGGCATATCTGGTTGTACGGGTGATAAGTGGAAATAAAGATAAGTTAATTTTGCGAATTATTTGTGATCTATGAATTATCGCGAATTTGGCATTTTGTATGGTTAATAAGACTGTTTGATTCATGCACACTACTTATTGAATACTTGTGAATCTGGGTTTAAATATTAATATGCGAATTGAATAAATGAGATAAGTGTTTACTTAAAGACCACAGTAAAGTAGAACCAGGTTGCAGTACTTCTAGAGTAGATCTATAGATTGTGCATTAATAGATAGTAAAAGGTATTCCAGATTTGTGCGAATACAGCGTAGCGCGAAGCTGCAGAACGGGGCGCAAAGCCTCCAAACCACATCTAGACATCCCAAGGGTGCGGAAACCTGGTTCCAGCACCCTCCCTTGCTACCTCGGGTGAGACCTCAGCTCGCGCTTTGCAGCTTGTTGTCGAAAGGGCTGGTAGCTGCGGAATTTTCTTGGCTAAATAATTC
The DNA here is from genome assembly GCA_000404065.3 of Pinus taeda. Taxonomy (NCBI): domain Eukaryota; kingdom Viridiplantae; phylum Streptophyta; class Pinopsida; order Pinales; family Pinaceae; genus Pinus; species Pinus taeda. The sequence goes on from APFE031693848.1 coordinate 183,181, forward strand.
TTTCGAACTTGGGTCAGGCCCATATAAGCCAACAAATGGTTCCATTGTCGGGACCAGGATCTGCCTAAGGGGTGTCTAATGTGGAAACACTGGAACCCTACAAAGAAAGAGATTGAAGAGTGGAGGGATTTGAAACTCCACGAGTTCGTAGTTTAGGAAAACAGAAACCCCCAAGTATCAGAGGAAGATTGGTTGGACCGGTACATATTCACAGATATTCATGAGATCTTCTTTGCGTCATTCCTGGTAGAGATGTATGAGTGGATCGCAAGGCTAGCTAACAGCGTGGGAAGGTGCAGATTGGACCAGCCTATTGAGTGGACCTCAGAACTGGTGCGTAGGCTAGAAGCCACCGAGGATAAAATCACGTGCACAGTAGATCACTGGCTGGATAGGGTAATAGGAGGATTTATCACTGAGTTTGCGATAGATACTATTGTGAGCTATAGCGAAGATGAAAGGTGGTTTCTTCAAGAACCTCGATGTAGGTATATCAAATCATTGAATACTTGGATTAAGATGTTGTTGTGTGAGAAATAGATTATGCACATTTATTGATGTCTGGAATAACACGAAGCGGAAGAGGCTGCCGCAAAACGGGAGGAATAGAGAAAAATCCTTTAGCTTCTATTTCTTGGGAAAGCGAGGAGCTCGCGAGGTTCTCACCAGGGAGTGTGGTCCAGTTGATCAGGGAATGCTTCTCACTGATACCACCTCCACCCATGCCACCACTCGCTTCACCTACATCAAATCCATCCACCCCAACACCAACCCCACTCCCAACCCCACCAACACAAAAATTTGGGATGGCAAGCGCAGTCCAGCTGCCAACATTTAAGCGGATAGGAAATGAGGAATCATGCCGGTTTTGGTTTGTGATAAAGCCTGTATGGGACACTCAGGGTATCACAGATGATAACATCAAGAAGGCTACCTTAGTTAGTGTGCTACAGGACCGCGCACTGACTTGGCACATGAAATATTCAAGTGATCATCCTAATGAAGGACTGGCAGTAATCCAGGAGGCACTAAACAAGGAATTTGGGCGACCCAAGTTGGAAGCACAGTCAGTTATTGGGTTTAAGGAAATTGTAATGTTGCCTGGTGAAACCCCATGGGATTTAGATCAGAGGTTGAAAAGCACCATCCATGAGGCCAACATGACCCTGATAGATGAGCAGCACCGCGCTTGGTTTATCACATCATTAACACCATATCTGAGATCGGCTCTCACAACAAAAGATCTCAACCCAAGCCGAAGCACTAGAGGCAACGATGCGACTGCATGAAACCCTAGTACAGGACCCAGGGTTGGGAGTACAACAAATCCAAGGGAAAATACAAAACTTATGTCTGGAGATGCGAATATTAAAAAAATGACAGGCTCCTAGGACCGAGATATGGGAAGAAGTGTGGTGTATCAAATGCAAGGGACTAGACCAAGACAAGGACCACTGTCCAATCTTTGCGAACCTTGTGATAGGAGGGCGGCTCATAACATTGCGACCAGAGGTATAGGTTGGGCCACGCATATCACCCGCACTCTGGTGCGCAATCTGTGAAGTAGGAGGAAAGCATGCCATGGAAACTTGTCACCTATTGCCAAGCTTACGACAATCCCATCCTCAATACTTATTTTGTAACTTCTGTAGAACGGAGGGCCACAAGGAAAGAAATTGTCGTAGTTACCAAATGTTGATGGATCGAACAGCTACGTATAGAATGCAAACAGAGGCTCGTGTGCAGGATCCCACTACACCATTCATACGAGGAGGGTACCAAGAGCGTGGATGGGGCCGCAGAGGCATGGGACCTGCACAGGAACGATGGAAATTAATTTTCTACAATTGTGGAGGCTGAGGCATTACGTGTGGTATTGCACGAACCCAACCAAAGGCTGTTGTCGTTACTGCTACCAATTTGACCACGAAGCAGTCAATTTCCCCACGCTGATCGCTCAAATGTGTGAAAAGGGGGTGCTCCCAACCAATCCCACTCAGAACATCCAGATGATGAAGGATAAACCTCGTGTAGAGGAACTGAATGTAAATATGATGCTCCGGAGTGGCACGACCATTGGAGAAGATAAGGGGAACCCGCCAGAGATGGATGTATGGGTCCGTAAGGCCCCCCCAAAATAGTCAAACTTTGATTTAGAATGTGCGACGAAAACCTTTATGGAAGCCAAGAAGAGCTTAGTGGAAGCTTCTACGTCAGGGAGTAAGGATCAATTCAGATCAGACAAGGATACATATGTGCTAACTACCTTCTTGGAAATATGCTAAGGGATTCCAAAGTGGTAAGGGGGCTGCAGGAATCGATAACTCGGTGTGCGGGAGTGGATGAACTGCGAATGATCTGAAAATTAGGAAAACATGCTTTGCGCACTGGGTAGGAAATGCGACTAGCAGTCCAGATTGGGGACTATGTGATGGATCAGGTCGTTTTAGATTTGGGGTCCGATGCCAATGTCTTACCAAATCAGACTTGGGATCACATGGGCAAGCCTCCATAGCAATGGTCGCTGATTCAACTAAGGATGGCTAATCGACAAAAGATTCTGCCTATGGGACACCTGCACGGAGTTATAGTAGACATCGATGGAGCCAGCACCCAAACCGATTTTGAGGTTATTGAAATTGTGGATGATAGTAACCCATACCCTACACTATTAGGGATAGATTGGGTGAAAAATATGAATGGAGTCATCGATCTCAAAAAACACAAAATGATCTTCGAAAAGAAATCTCTCCGTGTGGTGGTCCTGTTGGACCCAACAGAAGGGGCGCGATATACCGAGCCCGTGAACAATGCAAATAGCGACGACAAGCTGGAATGTATCTACCAAATTACTGCGCAGGATTAGGACAGGGTCAATCCGATAGTGGATGGTCGACTCTCATGGGATCACGATAGCTCTTTCACATCAGACTCATATGAAGAGGTGGAACGATGGCAGAATCAACTACATGAAGTAACCATGCTCAATTGTAATCGGATGGTGACAATGGGGGTAGAGGAACCACCGAAGAGATTCACGAAAATACTCCACACAGATACTACTTCCGGACAGAGGGTCACTCCAGAGATGCGAATGACAGGGCGTAGATGTCGAAGGAATGTGTGTGCACAGTTGGAAGCACGAAAAAAAGTACGTAGTCCTCACCAACTGAGGCTACCAGTGTTTGAGGTGAAGACATCTACCCAACTTGAAAGTAGTAGCCTGAAGCCTCCTCAACAGACCAGCGCCAAGCTTAGCAAAGGCTCAAGGAAGTTGCGAATACCACAGGTACATTGGGCCTACAATTGATGACAAAAGGAAGCTCAAAAAAGATTGAGTGGCTGTGGATCTTCCAACACCAATAAACAAGGGTTATGGCCAAAGAAGCAAAGTGCACTGTGAAGCAGAGGGGCCCTGGAATGCGCTGTGACATTGCTACCGTGGATGCGCCAGCACTCACAAAAGAGCATAAACCCCAGATCGATTACCCAGATGATTCAGAAGTGCTCACAGCCCAGGTTAGCAGGGATAAGCCAAACTCACACCAAAGGTGTGACCACCTGACTAGCAGTGGAAACTACAGTCTTAGCACCTCGAGCAGTTGAAAGAAGGTGCGGGACTATAAACCAGCGTGCAGAATGCCCGCGCGGAAAAAGGAGTCGTCACCAAGCTAAGTAGTTCCTAAGTCCGCAACTGCACCTCAAGGATAGCGCTACCATGGGGAAAAGTCAAAAGATAACTGTTAGTCACATGGGCCGTGACAGGCTAGTCAAATCATGTCAGACAGGAGCGAGCAGCAGGACATTAAGGCGAAAGTTCCAGACGAGATACATAGATATTTTCCAACTTGAATTGCAAACAGGTGGAAGAGATTTTGTCAAATCTCATAGAGTGTGGCCGATACTGGATTTTTGGCACTTTGAGCTAACAAAAAATAACAAGTACAAGACTACCAGGCACTCCATGAGCACTATGGCAAGAACCCAAGCACGAGTCACCAAAGAAATGCAGTTGAATCAAGAAGAGCCCTCTCAAGTTCCTGAAGTTCCTAAATCCCCACGCACCCCGCGACCCAGGAAGAATAAGCAGAAGATGGGTCCAGTGCGGGCCTCCAAGAGATTCAACAAACGCTCAGCAGTTGACAAAGGAAAAACGTGATCGACAAACCCATTCAGGAGGAAGATGACCTACAAGACCTGATCGATCAAATTGATGCACAGGCGGAGGAAGAAGAACTTGTGTTCCAGTTCCCCTTGTTACCCCCGTATCTTTCTCCATGGACCGGGATGACCAAGCTAGCGAAAAACGTAGATGCTGCAAAAACTACGCTCTAGAGCCTGCTTCTTCTAGATGATATAAGGTTCGAAAGGTTACCAATGGGGCATGTTCCAAGCACCAAGTTCGAATACTGGGACTTAGTAGACAGTGGCAAGTTCCCCGAACTAGCCGAAGGCACACTATTGCCGCAGAAGTGGTTACTAGGCATAGAGAGGGCCAGACTACTGAATCTTAGGTGGATCCCTCATTATCACCGCATGACCATAACCATATTTGTGATTCGACAGCTGCTAGGTCTCATTCATGATGGATATCTCTAGTTGGAAGAACCGATCCCAATCACAGCCGACCTAATCCACCGGATTACGCACCTGCCATATAAAGGGAATAACCCCGCAAACATCGCCAAAACCAGTAGCGAGGGAGGCCTCGCCGAACTAGTTAAGGCAAAGTACCATCTGGATAAAGGGAAGTGGGGATATGTCATAGAAAGCATCAACGACCGCGCAATACAAGTCGCCACTCAGATCCTAGCTGGTAAACTTATGAGAAAATGTCGCGCAGATGAAGTGCCCACCACTGTCATCACATTGGCAGGACATTGTGCCGAGGGGGTTCAGTTCAATTAGGAACAGTTCTTATGCGATGAATTTATGACCAATTATCAAGAAGCACAGGACAAAGGTAAGACCTTTCATTATGCATGGTTGCTCTTATCAATCTTTCTGGTTACAGGTGACTTGTCGCCAGAGAGCTAGTTTCCTAGCATTGAGGGTAGTCTACCTGAGGCAGTATGGTATATTTCACTTTGGGCTACAAAGGATGTAGCAAGGTTTTCCGTGATTTGGGCATTTTGGACCTCCATGGAAGGCAAGATACGGACGCGGATTGCTCGCAGACCACACATGTCCCCCACAATTTACAACAATTTTGAAAGCATGGCCAAGTTCAAGGCAGATATGCATCACGTGTATATCCGCGTGCGGAAGGATCCAGATCGATCTTAGGTCACACTTCCGTTCCTTGCAATGGATGATGCCATTTACGCTGTATTATCAGCATGGCCTTTGGAATGGGGTGCCCCAGACAAGACCATTGGCGATCGTGTGGATGCACAACAATAGAAGAAGGAATGCCAGCAACACCTCACTCAACTGGCAGAGAAGGCACGCCAGGAACAACAAGCCGTTAGGAAGCAAGCAGCTACCATGAGCCCGACCACAAAAGGGAACTAGGTAGATCAGGGAAATGACTTGGAACAAGACCCAAAATAGGAATCAGAGACGCAGGACCAACTCAAGCGGTGTCGCACCAAATAATCACTGACTGCCTGGAAAAGGTCCAAAACATCGAAGGCATTGGAAAAAGAATTCATGGACAATAGCCATCTAGCAAGCAATGTTACCGCCAGTGCTTTGCCCGAACTAATCACCGAACAAACAACTATGTTGGGAGAGATCAGAGCGCAGTTGCAGGCATTACAAGAGTGACCCCCGGGCTGGGTCACCTGATAGATAGCAGAGGATACAGCTGCCGCCGAACAGATGATTAGCACGTCCATGCCACACACCCTACCATTGCCAACAGGTGTTGTCTGAGCCGCAGCGGCAGGCGAAGAATGCGTTTGGGAATTAAATCTAGCCGCCCTGTCTAGAGAAGTACTATACCTACTCCGAGAGGGAGTAACTTAGGAGTTGCGAGCCCGAGAAGGTCGCGCTTTCCACATATTGGCAGAGCAGAAGGAAAAATTATAACAAATCACTCTCTAGAATGAGGACATGTTCACCCGATACCGGGAAGTAGAACAAGCTATGATAGAGGCATGTAGCATGGTACTAGAGCTAGCCATCCTCGGAGACCTCCCACCAGCTACCAAGATTCAGCACATGGCAACCGGTTTTCGCATGGCCCAAGCTGAGGCCGCAAGAAACCAGGAGGAACTAACATTACAGGTTGTAGAGCTTTGTATCAAGGCCTGACCTGCCACACCTCTGGCCGAATAGGAACATTGTCGTGGTGAAGTTGTAGCTGGACTAGAAATTATGAATAGCGCTATCCGCGAATGCTCGGGACTACTTGGTCAGTCACTCGGGATACTCACCTCCCTCCAGGAGGACCCCACCATTCAACAAGTAGAAACCAAGGCACACGAGTTACAGTAGGCCTATGACACCCCCGCGGGGTTGCACAGAGGGTCACTATCACACAACGGTTGGCCAAAATGAAGGAGGCCCAGGCTCTCAAAGCCCAAGTTGACACAGTGCAGCAACAGAAGGTAGTATTGAAAGAACGTATCCGGCCCTAGCTCGATGAAGTCTTCAATGTATCTACAACCATTGAAGGTAAGGTAACGTAGATGCAAGTAGTATGTGCGATGGAGCAAGCAGGTGCAAGTGATAAGGATGCCTCAACGGCTCACTTGGAAAAGGTACAGAGGCTCGCAGCTGAATTTGTTGCAGAGACTGGCGACATGCAAAAGTTGCTGACTAACCTCCGTGCAAAGATTCCTGCACCAACTGAGTGACTTGGGACGAGTCACGATGATTGTGTTGGGGGACTGTTGGGTAGCGGAAGCCCCGCGCAATAGTCATGGGGCACGAAGCCTACAATTTGGGTAAAGTAAGGGTAAAGATTCAACAAGGATCACAAATCACGAACGGTAATAAGTTGAAGTCAAAGGATAGTCTGCCCAAAAATAATGTAAAGAAATGAAAGATGAGTCGGCCCGCCCACGGATCGTGGTCCATGGAAAGGTATAAATAGAGCAAGGCTCTATGGGTAGAGTAGCTAAGTTTTGTATGATTTTGGGATTTGATATGTAATGGGGTTATGAGAAAAGCATTTTGAAAGCATCTGTAAGTCCGAGTGGAGGGTTTGGGTAGAAGGTATAGGCTCTGGAACTGGGTGCACAGACGCCTGGAAGAGTCCGCAGCTGTGTGCGCGGACCCCTGCAGTTGAGTGCGCAGGGCAGATCTAGATGTACGGGTGATAAGTGGAAATAAAGATAAGTTCATTTAGCGAATTATTTGTGATCTCTAAATTATCGCAAATATGGAATTTTGTATGGTTAACAAGACTGTTTAATTCATGCGAATTGCTTATTGAATACTTCTGAATCTGGGTTTAAATCTTAATATGCGAACTGAATGAATGAGATAAGTGTTTGCTTAAAGACTATGTTAAAGTAGAACCAGGTTGCAATACTTCTAGAGTAGATCTGTAGATTGCGCGTTAATAGATAGTAAAAGGTATTCCGGATTTGCACAAATACAATGTAGCGCAAAGCTGCAGAATAGGGTGCAAAGCCTCCAAACCACATCTAGACATCCCAAGGGTGCGGAAACCTAGCTCCAACACCCTCCCCTGCTACCTCAGGTGAGACCTCAGCCCGCACTTCGTGGGTTGTTACCGAAAGGGCCGGTAGTTGCGGGATTTGCTTGGCTAAATAATTCTTCTGAACCTGGGTCAGGCCCATATAAGCCAACACTCATAAATTCCCAGTCGAGTCTTACACTTGAACTTGTAAATGAACCTTCATTCCATCAACCTATTAGTACCCAGTAGTCTACTTAGAGGAATTAAATGAAGTTTGGGGGGCATGTACCTTGAATTGAGTCATTATGCAGGGGGCATGCAAACTTATTTCAAGCATAGTTTTTTCTCATTTTCAAGCTTGTGTAAAAATGAAACCACTTTCAAGCAAAGTTTCCCATGTTTCAATCTTGCGCAAAAATGAAACCAATTTAAAGCATATTTTCCCATGTTTCAAGCTTCTGTAAAAATGAAACCATTCTCATTTTATCCCGCGTGATTGCCATTTTATCATTGTGTTTCTGCCAGATGAGCCTTGGTTTTCTCATTTCATTATCACCATATGCTTGGCCGATGATACACTTTCACTTGGTTGTCTTACCCTTTCCTAAGGAACAACTGAGATGAGTGGTCTTATTATTCAACCTTTGGACCTTTGCATGTTTAGAGGAGTTCCATCATAACCATAACTATTTTCTACCATTTATACCACTTGTTCCTCTTGGTTGAGCCCTCTTTCAACTTTGCTCAAACTCCCAAAATATGAAAATATTGTCTAGCACTTGTCTTTTCGAACTCATAAAAGTAAATGAAAATAAATCTACTCATTATAAGTTTAACCCTTTTCTGGGCTGAGATAGACTAGCTACAAAAAAGGAATACCTTAGTTGAATATAACTAAGAGGTTTAGTTGGGTATTGTTTTATACCTTTTTGGGCCTAAGGGACTATCTACGAAAAGGGAAATCTGGAGTTTTTTTTTTGCCTCTTTTTCAAACTTTCTAAACATGAAAAACATGTCAATTTTTACCTTCGTTGGACTTGTAAAAACATCAAATAGTGATAGACTCATCGATCATGGAAAGGATGAACCACTCCTTATCAGGGTTTGTGAAATATACTCGGAAGGATTCATCCGAAGGATGAATTTACAGATCAAGCATATGTTATCCTCCTTAAGCTTCTTAAAAAATAAAGAGGTATTGGTCAGTATGGTTGGGGAAATTGGGAAAACAAGGGATTCCATTTTTCTAATGGCATTGAGTCACTCTTGAGCATGACACTCTTCCACTTCATCTTCGTGGTTTTTGTGTTGGGTAAACTGCTTGTCTTTTTCTTATCATACCGCTTTCAGAACCTCCATATCGGTTTTGGGTCAATGCTGTGAACTCCATTCATCTATTTACTTTAAGGGAAAAGAGTGAATTCATTTCATTACTATAGATTGAAGGAGATTACAACAAGAAGTAGCAATTGATCATGTAGAAGAGCTCCTCCAAGTTTTGACTTATCTTTTCCTTGTCACAATATGCACCGCCAATCACCCTAAATGCATGGAATGATGACCAATCACTATAGAAGCATAAGGGTAGAATTATTTTCCAAAATCCAACCCCCAACCTCATAGCAGGCTAGAAATATATAGAGAAACAAGGTAAGTTAAGATTTCTTATCCAATTACCACTCTAGGGTAAGAGATCCACCTTTGATGGAGGGATAGGATCAAAGGATAAGTGGTGAAACTCCAAGGTAGGATGGATAGGATCCAAATCATTTATCCAAGTTAATTAGTTCTAAAAACTTCTGGAAACCCCTAGAAGGTGAAGCTTTTGGAATCTTGATCATTCTCCCATATTTATAGAAGAAAAGCAAGTGCAAAGGGGTGCAACCTGTTGGTGACCAATTGATCCGGATTTAAATAGGAACACAAAAAACTACAAATATAACCATAAATATAAAGATGTAGTAGAAATAACACTTCATTTCATTAATATCAAATACTGAAATATGCTTACAAACAGAATGGAAATAAGGCTAACTTGGGCGATGGTAGCTTATCTCTGAGAAGAGATGTGGTGGCTACCTGCCTCTGAACTGTGTTACAATGAGGCTCGAAGGACTATTTATTGTTGAGAAACAATGGAAAACCCTAAACATCCCAAAGCCTAACCCTAGGAGATGAAACGCTAAACTATGGGCCCCGTTTGGGTAAATTGGTACATCAACTTCCCAGGGTCGTAACTTTGGCATACGATCTTCGTTTGACACACACAATACCTTGTTAGAAAGATCTATCTGAGGAATACAACTTTTGAGTGAGAAACATTGGTCCACAACTCACATTCTCCTTGTTTTCCCAAAAAAACGTCTTTTAGGGCCTCAAAACGGCTCCAAAAGTTCAGGACCCGAAAAATGCCAAAAATAGTAAATTGTTCTATAATTAAGGAAACTAAAAAATTGAAATAAACAATGGTGGGTTCCATGTAGAATAGGCACATGGCCAACAATATCCACCTGGATCATTCCTCCCCCCTTAGGAAGCAATGGTCTCCATTGCGTTGAGTTCCTCTATGAGATGAGGAAACTTCTGCTGAACTTGGTCCCTCGTGAGCCACTTTGTTAGGTCCATATACTACTAGTGTAACCCCTTATTGTTATTAGTAAAACCCCCTTATTATATTGTTGTGCCCATGTAGTCCCCAGATTGTTATTATTGTGCCCCATAGAATCCCACTAATGTTATTATTGTTCCCTTACATTATTATTGTTATGTAGGCTCTAATTATATTATGACCCCTTAGACTTTTATATATAGAAAGAAGGTCTTGTCATTTGTATCATCCAAGAATTTTTCATTTGTGTAATGTAAAGGAGGTTGCTCCCTCGAAGAGGCTTATTTCTAAGGCGTTGATCTATCTTTTCTATCTTTTTGTGAGCTAGTTTCATAACATTTGGTATCAGAGTTGTGGATTTTAGGGTTTTGCTGCTCCAAACAGGTCATCATGGAATTTTCGCTATAACGTTTTGGCTACGAAGTTTCAGAAGCTAAAAAAAGAACCCATTTGAGAAGAAAATAGTTTGAACCTCGTGTCCAAATTTCAAATCTTGTCTCGCTATATTTTCAGAGATATAATTTGAGACATTTAGGGTTTCTGTAGGCTCGCAAATTACATCCTAAATAGGTGACCTAGGGAAAATCGTCATACCTTTCTCTCTGTGCATCAAATTGAAATTTTGTAAGAAGTAGTAGAAAGAGGACTTCTTGAAGTTTTTTGTATATTATTTTCAAGTACTAAGGTCTAAACAGTGAGACGTGGCATGTCGTACAAGTTCGCTCTACTGAACTAGTCTATAATCAGGTCACCGTAGGAGATTTGGCATACCTCTTTCTTGGATAATCAAATTTTGATTAGACTTGTGGGGTTAGAAAGAGAACTCAGAGAGCTACCATGGGACTAGATTTTAGAACTTGGAGATCTGAAATTATAGAGTTATAGTCATTTGAAGATTGAGCTCCTAAAATCAAGAAAAAGCGAGATGAGGAGGTTTGATGGCAAGGATCCAGTAAATTGGATACTACAGATGGAGAAATATTTTTATCTACATGGTGTACCATTGTTACAAAAGGTATGTATTGCATCCTCATATTTAGAACAAGATCAATTTTTATGGTATAAAGGGATTTGTTCTTGTAAATCATTTGTTACGTGGTCAATTTTCATGGAGAAAATTATAGCACATTATGAGGATACAAAGAGCAACACCTTCTTTAGAGCAACACCACAACAATTGGAAGAAAAAAGAGAAAAAGGGCTTTGTTACAAAGTGGAAAGAAAAATTATGGCAACAAGGAAGTCTACCCCTCATAACTATAAAGATGGAAATGTTGTTTCTCCTAGCCTTCCATAACCTACAAGGGTTACAACACAATAATTGGAAGAAAAAAGAGAAAAAGGTCTTTGTTACAATTGTTATAAAAAGTACATTAAAGGTCAGAAGTGTGTTGAGAAGAAATTATTTTACAATGATTGTGGAGAGGAGGAAGAAAAGGATCAGGAAATGTCAAAACAAGAGTATATACACTATGAACCAACCTCGGAGAAAGAAGAAATGAATCTAACCACATCTTGTAAAGCATTGGAAATAATTACTACTCCTCAAACTCTTAAGATAGAAGGACATATCAAGAAGAAAAAGGTTCAAGAAGTGAAAGACCACATCAAGAAAGAAGAAATGAATCCGACCATATCTTGTAATGCAATGGCCAGAATTACCACTCCTCAAACTATCAAGATAGAAGGACATATCAAGAAGAAAAATGTTCAAGAAGTTAAAGATCACATAGAGCATCAAGAAATGAATCTGACCATATCTTGTAATGCACTGGAATAAATTACCACTCCTCAAACTCTAAATATAGAAGGACATATCAAGAAGAAAAAGATTCAAGTAGTGAAAGATCACATCGAGCATCAACAACAAGTTCTCTAACTTTTAACGGATAACGCCACTTTGGTGCAGAATCAAATGAAATAACAGGCAGATCAACATCGCAATGAAAGAAGTTTTGATGTAGGCAATTGGGTATTTTTATGGTTACATACATACAAACAAATGTCCCTCAAGAAAGCTATTTATGAGAAGGAAATGTTCGCAATACTACACACACTTAAAAAATGGCGACCTTACCTAATGGGAAGACACTTCAAGGTAAAAACAGATCATGATAGTATTAACTACTTTTAGATCAAAAAATATCCTTTGAAGAGCAACAAAAATGGGTCACAAAGATGTTGGGTTATGACTTTGAAATCATCTACAAAAAATGGAAGACAAATGTTGTGGTAGATGCACTCTCAAGAAAGGATGAGGATGTGGAAGCATCGTTGTGCGCCATTTCTATTATCCAACCAAATTGGATAAATGAAACAAGGTATGGATGGACGAAGGACAAAGAAGTGTGACCGCTTATTGAAAAGTTGTAGAAGATCCCAGTTCAAACAATATTGCTAGAACTTGATGAGGGAGGAAAAATCATATTGGAGCCTGGAGTAGTCATAGAAACAAGAACCCGACAGCTACGAAATCGGTCAATTTCAGAGTATCTCATCAAGTGGAAGAATTTACCAGATGAAGATTCCACATGGGAGCACAAGAATTTTATACAGGAGCATCAAGAACTACTCAAGCGTTGAGGACAACACTTTTTGAAGGAGAGGGGCATGTTAGGTCCCTATAACACTAGTGTAACCCTTATTGTATTAGTACAACCCTTATATATTGTTGTGCCCATGTAGTCCCCACAATTGTTATTATGTGCCCCAATAGAAGCCCACTATTGTTATTATTATGCCCTTACATATTATTGTTATGTCAGTCTGATTATATTATGACCCCTTAGACTCCTATATATAGAAAGGAAGTCTTTTCATTTGTATCATCCAAGAATTGTTCATTTGTGTAATGTAAAGGAGGTTGGCTCCTCGAAGAGGCTGAATTCTAAGGCGTTGATTTATCTTTTCTATATTTTTGTGAGCTGGTTTCATAACACATGTGGAAAGGAGGAATTAGTAGTGATATACTTATCAATATATATTCAACCATGGAGATGATTGCATTAATTGGAGTATAGTTGGTCATACATTTGGGACCTGTCATCATGTATTTATTGCTACCATGACTAGTTTAGAGAGATGTTGCTTCTAGATAGACATTACTGCTACTGATATATGTGTTTTCTACTGCTGGAGAATACATTGTGGAGAGGATGTATTTGATGCTATTGTTTCAGAGTTGGTTGGATATATTCTTCTACTACTATGGAGTTGATCAGATATGATGGTGCTAGTTGGTCACATTATGTTGCTGCTTCTATATGTTGGTGATTTAATATGCTACTACTATTATGACATGGATTATGCTATTGTTGCTTCAGGGGAGAGAGCATGTATTTCAGTTATTGTTGCTGCTAATTATTGTCACATTTACTTGGGAGTGAGAGAGTTTATTCTTGCTGTTGATAGGAGATGTATACTACTTCTCTAGTGTGTTGTTGTGTTGGGTCCCTATAATACTAGTGATTACCCCATTACTATTGTAGTTGTACCCCTTATTAATATTGTTGT
>APFE031693856.1:0-41544 GCA_000404065.3 Pinus taeda
AAATCATGCACCAATACCACGGGCCAAAACCATAACAAACCAATACCATCAACTCAATACTAGGGATCAACACGTCTGTCGAGATGCCATGGTCCAAAAACCATAGGTTCAAATTCCAAGGACTAACTACCATGGACCAAAGGTAAGTTTTCCACATGAAATAAACTTTTCTCTGCATAAAATTCCGTGAACTTTTCTCCACATGAAATAAACTTTTATAAACTTTTCTCTGCATAAAATTCCGTGAACTTTTCTCCTGCGTACTTCTTAATTCTCATCATATTGAGAGCCATGCCATGGGTGTTGCCATCAAGTACAACATCTGTAACATATAACCATACCAGAAACATAATGCCAACATGTATATATGTGTGTATGTATGTTGTTGTCTGATAAGATCATGATTGTTTTATGTTAATGTTTATGTATATGTATGTATGTATCCATTTATATGTCACAGTCTGATAGGGTTGTCAGGGATCATTCTTATGGAGGAATGATTTCTTATGTAGGTGAATGGCATGACGAAGTTCCTGGTCTTATGGGGAATCAAGTGGGAAGAGTGGTCGAATAGATCTCTGAGGTTAGTATCATGTGGATATGAATTGATATTATGTGATTATATTATGTCTATATTATGGAAAGGTAATGTTGAAGGATACATCAACGTAATGAAAACAATGTGCTTTGCGGCATGTTAGAACAAACACAGATAGGACACAGGAAGCAAGGTTGCTTGGTAGAGACAATGTGGTTTTGGATGCATGGTACTATTGCTGGCATATGTTGTATATGTTGTACATGTTGCATTTGCAATGTTTTGCACATGCAGTATTGTCTATATATAGTGTGTGTACATGTTGTTTATGCAATGTTATGTATAGGGTGGTATAGATAGTGTTGTGTGAATATTGCATATGTAGTGATGGGTATAGATGGTGCTATGTACATGTTGGATATGCAGTGATGTGTACATATGATGTTATGTACATGTTGTATCTGTAGTGGTATGTACATATAATGTTGTGTGCATGATTGTAAAAGTGGTTTCGTGAGCATGTGGTGCCATGTACATGTTGTACATGCGGTGCTGTGTGCAAGTGGTGTTGTGTACATGTTGTGAAAATGGTGTTGTGTAAATGTCGTGCATATGGTATTATGTACGTCTAGTGTTGTGTACACGTTATAAAGGTGGTACAATGTACATGTCATATTGTGTACACATTGTGCAGGTGGTGCCGTATACACATGATGTTGTACACACATTGTGTAGGTGGTGCTTTGCACAAGTGGTACTGTGTGCATGTTGTACATATGGTACTGGTATACGTGTGGTATTGTGTGCATGTCGTACATGTTGTGTTGCAGGCATGTGGTACTATGGATGTGCATTGCATAGTCATGGTATCATGACATGTGTATTCATTGTGTTGTACTCTGTATACATATATGTATTGTGTCATACACTTGGTGTAGGTGTATGCATGTATTGTGTTGTGTCATACACTGGGTGTAAGTGTATGCATGTGTTGTGTTGTACAATGGGTGTAGGTGTATGAGTTGTATGTCAGGTGTAAGTGCATGTATTTCATGGTGTTGTGTTTCATGTGTGGTTGCATGTTTGTGATGCACACTATGTGTATGTGCACATGGTTGAGGAGAAGGCATTGGGTGTTTTTTAGGTGTGGCAATTGATCTGGTGTGTGTACGAAATAAGACAAAAGTAGAAGCTAAGGATTGATTAAAATATAAGTAACCGTATTTTATTTCAGTTTTATTATGCATGTGATTTATGATTCTGGTATATGATGATTACATGTGATCTATGATTATGGTATAAGATGATTGCATGTGATTCATGATTTTGATTTGTGTTTTGAGCTAACCTAATGTGATATCTTTATACATAATGATTTGATCAAATATGCTAGTTTAACTTTTTGTGATAGGATTAAACTGGTTTTCAAGTGTACCTTATTAACAAGCTACCAATGAGATATGACTTGAAGTCATTTCAATTTATTTTGAATATAGTGTAAGTTATGTGCGTGGTACAGGAAGCATAGAAATGTTTGGTTGGGTGGTCGAAATTGATAGCAAGAATTAACAACAATAGTGAAAGAAATTGGAACAGGTAGCAGTATGTTGATAAATCACTTCAGGAGCAAGGCCATTGTGGGACATTTATACCCAATAATTTCCATTTATTTCCATGAGCATGTTATGATTGGATGATGGTATTGAGGCAGGTATATGCCTTGGTTGTTGACCTTCCGATGCGAGGAAGCCTTTCCAAGAGATGGATCGCCTGGGATAGGGGATGTCGTGGAACTTGGAAGGTGAGTGACTACATGGAAGGGGTTGACTGGATTTCCTGAGGGATTGTGTTGTAGTGAAGGGAAGGTCGGGGATGGATTTGTTTTGGTCATCAAAATTGCCAGATGGAATCAGATGCACATTGGGAGTGTGACCTAGAACAATGAGCAGGTAACTATTCACTAAGACGATAAGTGGCACAGGATTGTAGTGTTGGACATTGGATGTAACTTTGACTTTGATAGTGGATTCTGGACTTCCTGGGAAGGAGGTGAATCCCAGTATTACTTTTAGCGTGGAGGTCTAAGCCTCTGGATTCCCTTGTTGTGGATGCAAGCATTGCATCCTTTTATTTGCTAGTTGAGCAAATGTGTATGTGTGTATATCATTGTAAATAATGTATCGAGATGGATTTATAAAGCTACGTAGAGAGTATGATTATTTTCCATGTGAAGAAAATTTGTATGTGTGTATATGTTGTTGTTATTGTAAATACTGTAATGATTTGTGTTATAAAGCTCCAATAAATGGTATGTTTGTCATCTTTTAGCAGATGGTCATTGTAAATGCTGCAACGAGTTGCGTTATAAAGGTCCATGGGTAGTATGTTTTGTTTTCAGTAGTCTTGTTGGTTATAGGTGTCACTGAACATCGAAGATGGTGTTCCCCCAAGGGGGGGGGGGTTCTGTAATAGCCATGGTTAAAAACCCATGTAAAAAATATAAGACCAAGGTCATAAGACACGTATTCCAAGATGAATGGTGGGAAAAACATCCTAGTGGGTGTTCATTTGGCTTAAATTGGCAAAGGAAATTGGCAAAGGCAATGGAAAAGGCTTTGAAAAGGAAAAATGGCATTTTTGGCACATTTATTTATGAAAATAATGGAAATTAGGAGAAAAGGAAGGTGAAAGGTCATAGGTTTCATGTGAGGAGGAAAATGAAGGAAAATAATGGAAATTGAAGAAAATAGAGGCATCATTGATAAAAAGGCTTATGAGGATCAGTGGGCAAGCTTGGTCAGTTTAGTTTTGGAGCTCTCTCATTAATTTCTATTTCTCTCTCACTGTTGGGCACAGAGTTTTCTTAGAGCACTTGGCATTGGAGCAAGAAAGGAAAAAGAAGGCAAGAAGAAGGAAGGAGCAAGCAAGGAAGAGAAGGATCAAGCAGCTACAACAAGATTATTTACAGGTATTGATTTTCATGTGTGATTTCCTTGCTAGATTTGGCATGCATGATATTGCATGTGGTTCTTTTCTGTCATGGCATGGGATTTTCTGACAGTGTTTTCAACCTAACCTTTCCATTTCCGGACAACCTTGACGAGATGTGTTCTTACTTTGGTTGAGCTAGATTGTTAGATGGATTCGAAGCTAAGTGAGGTGGATCTTTGAAATGAAAAACACATGGCCTAGTGGCCCTTGAACCAAATTGTGGATCATAGTAAAGCCACTGGTCTAGTAACCCCTGATCCGGAATGTGGGTTGTGGTAAATCCAGGATTGTGTACCTCGATCGGCCTAGGAATCCTTCTCAGCCAATGGCGGGATATATGGTAAAGCAAAGAGGTGGATTTATCTTCGTTGGGTCTAGTAGTCCCAGGATTGGATGTACAGTAAAGCCTGGAGAGTGGGTCTTGGTGTAGGGCCCAGTGATCCCTGGATTGGACTATGGATTACGATAAAGCCTGCGAGACTAGGAGGCACTAAAATTCCTCATGGTGTAGGTGGATAACTCATGTAGCATCCATGCTTTTGTTGGTTCCTTTTGGTTGGTTATGAGTCCCACATTCATGCTTGGAATATGACACGAGGGTGATTGGATGAAGAGAGATTTGGCTCAACCAATCTATGGTTAGGTGGAACGTGGTAATCCCATCCCCTGTTGGTTTCTACATTCATTGATGAGAAATTAATTCCCTTGGTTTTTCATGTGTAAATGTACTACTTTATATGTGGATTCTATGGCTAATGTATTAATGGTATTTATGTTATTATGTTGTTGGTTATGAGCATGTATTCTAACAATGATGATGTATGACTCTCCTCATGTTTTTATTTGTAAATGAATAAACAATGTATTTATGACCTAATAGATGATAATGCAGCAAATGATATAAGAGAACAATGCTTCATAGTGATTTTCAGATAAGTATGAGACCCCTATGCTTAAATCTATTGTTTACACTTGTAGATTGCATTGATGCCAAGTGTTTGACAGAATGTCAATCCCGGCTAAGGATGGTCAGGCCTATTCCTGGAGTTAGTTTTTGGTTTATTAGACTTGTCATCGTGTGTTTAATGGATTTTGAAAGTTACAACAAGTTCTGGGCAATGGCCGAAATTCTGAACTTGAAGAGTGCCTTAAATCTCGCGGACTTTGGCACAGGCCTACTGGAAATAGTCCCTAAATGCAAGCATGCAGGCTTGTGGGATCGTCTAGAGCTCTTTGAACGCTGACATGCATATAACAGGAGAGCATCTAGAGGTTTAATAGTTTAAAAACTCAATGGGACCTAGGGGCATGATACATGTGTGGTTGGGATGACTCATGGGAGTGTTGTGGTTGATGTGGGAGGTATGTTTGATGTGTTTCCATCGATTCCACTTCTTTAAAGTCGCCTTGGAGGTTGAATCATATCATAGTAGCCTCTCGTCACATGTTAACCCTGATTGATCGATTAATTGGGTAGATGTGAGAGGAGGTGTTACATCCAACTTATTAGTAATTGCCTTTGATAACTAGATGAAATTGTTGCAAAATGTCATCCCACTTTTTCACCCAAAATATAATCAAATAAATAACAAATAATATAATAATTTATTTTAAATTAATATTTACACCAAAATATCGCATCAATAAAAATATATATGTTATAATTTTTCAAAAATAATAACACCATAAATAAAAATAAAAATTCCATATAATATAAAAATTTAATAAATAAAATTCACATTTTTGTAATTTTCGTGTATAGAGATATATTAAGTAGTCTAAAATACTATTTTTAAGAGCATTCTTTTGTTAAATTTTCATTGTTTCATCATGTTTCATAAGACATGATAATTGTACATTAACTCTATATCATGAATTCTACTAATTATATACTT
The DNA here is from genome assembly GCA_000404065.3 of Pinus taeda. Taxonomy (NCBI): domain Eukaryota; kingdom Viridiplantae; phylum Streptophyta; class Pinopsida; order Pinales; family Pinaceae; genus Pinus; species Pinus taeda. The sequence continues at coordinate 5,425 of APFE031693856.1, forward strand.
AATATTGCAAATTATTTAAATCTTATTTAGCATACATATGGAAAGTAAATTTCAATCTACTCTTTTAAAATTATCATGTTGATTGAGAAAGATACCTGCATCTCCTGCTTTCTAATTCAAACATGGCTAAAGCTTTAATGCTAATCTTTTATAATAAAAATTTAAACAATTTTTCAGTGTTTTTTGGATTGACAAGAGATTGGAAATGAAATTGTTTGAATTGACTAACATTGGAAATTTACCTTCAAAATTTGTAAAGAATAAAGTAATTTAAATATATTTTAACCACATTATTTGAAATTGCACAAAATTATAACTTTTTAATTTGAATGGTTACTTATTTTTACTTATAATATAATTTTGTAATTCACAAATATTACGATATCTTTAATTTAAAAATACATTTAAATTATAAAAAAAAAAAAAATTCTACAATTACTATAAATTTGAATTTGAGTAATATTACATTTTTTTTTTAAATATAGCATTTACATGCATCTTACACAAAATCCCTATAATTACTAAAATAAAATTTCTAAAATGTCTCCTAAAGATAACACCACAACTTAACCTCTTTGTAATTAACACCACAACTTCACTTCTTTGTAATTAGGGAAACTATGTAAAAACTCTACCCAATCTGTTTTTACTTCTCAAAATATGGTAAAAAAAAAATAAAAAAATAAAATTGGTATATATATAATTTCCTAGTGACTACTTTTAAATATATTTTCAACCCACAATATTTTGAAATATTGCAAAAAAATAACAATTTATTGTAATTTAAATGATTTAATTTTAAATATTTTAAATTTAAAGATATTACATTTATCTTTATATTAAAATACAATGTAATATAAAACATGTTAAATTACAAACTATTATAAATTAAATTTAAATTTAAGTTTGAAAATATTATTTTTTTTTTAAATAAAACATTTAAATTCATTGTAAACAAATTCTCTAAAGATAATTTCCTAACTCCATATCTTCAATTTTTTCAAATTTTGGCTAAACCTATATCAAAACATGAAAAATATCTCCATTTATTTAAATTTCAAAAACACTATAATATAAATGAATAAAGTATTAAAACTATCTCCATTTATTCACAATTTGACAAAGTCTAAAGAGTCTTGATTTTTTCACTTTACCTAAAAGTAAAGCTTTCTTTATCCTCATGGCTTCTTCTTCATCTTATGAAGGCTTGTCACCATGATTGTGAAATATATATGAGTTGTTTTGGATGGAAAAGGAATGTAATCTTATGGGTTTGCACCTTGAATTAAATATTGATGCCTTTGGGCTATTGAGAGTTATAGTATCTAGAGAAACATGAACATAATGAAAATATTGCTTGTATTTTTTTCATTGTTTCTTTTTAATCCTCATAGAAAGTGTATTGCCACAAGGACAAGGATAAGCATACCTAGTATTGAGGGTGAAATAATACCACGGGAAAAACTATTGGTTATGACAATACCAAGTTCAAATGTTTAATTATTAATTTTATTTTTATGTAATAACAAAGTCAAAATGTTTATATGATAGTTAATGACATTTCAACATCTCTTCCATACTAGACTAGAGACACAATAAAATATTTTTATTTAAATAAACTATCGAATTTTAATAAAGTAGTTCTTTTTTTAATCATAGTTTTATTTTATATATATATTATATATATATATAATAATAATATATAATAATATATATATATATATATATATAATATATATATTATAGATAGATATAAAGCAAAGTAGAATAAAAAAATATTTTATATGATATTTTCATGATAAAATAGAATTTAAATTTATAATAATGGAAAAAATATAATTTTTAAAGTTATTATTAAGTGAAGTATTAAATTCTCATAAAAAGTGGATAACAATATATGAGGAAGACAATGAGCTTCTACATTCTCCATCCAAATATTCTTACCCTATTGGCATGATAGTCAATACAATATTTATAATAATGAGCTACAAATGGATGAGGAAAAAGAAGAGATTGCACTAGCCGGATTGAAAAAATAAATAAATAAATTGTTAGTAATCCTTTCAAGGAAAAGAGAGAAGAGGTAATTGAAATGGAGAAAGAGTTGGATCATTAACTCATACTAAAAGATATTATGAAAATGGTGAGAGGAATAAGGAATCAAAGCAATCATAGCCCTCAATGTGTAGATCAGTTGATGATATAAAGTATTGTTAAGGAATTCCTTGTGAAGTCATTGGTTCAAACTCTCGATTAGCCCTATGTGCCACATGAGGGACCACATTAACATGTTTGGAGGCTATAGTGGTAGTGATAATTGATCTCATGTCACACAAGTATGAACCCATACTAGTTGTCGATAATCCTATATACAAAAAGAAGGAATCAAAGTAGTCCTAATCCACCTCAAAGTAGGACCTACACAAAATCTAATGAATGATGAAATATTGTCTCCTAGAATTGTAAGGAAAAGGATGGAAATAAAAACGTAGAGATAGTAAAGGATTTGAACAAGCTAGAAAATCCCTTAGTACTCCTACTCAAGGATACAAAATTAGAGGGTGTAGAAGTCCTAGCTAAGTGTAAAAAGTTGTGGACAAATAATGATGACCAAACAGTCCATGCAAGGGGGCCATTTAGGGGCCTTTTCACATTATGGAATTGCATTGATATGCATCTAACCCTCCTTAGCAACCCTTTCCTAGCCAACCAACTCATCCAACCTTGATTCACCCAACATCAACCTATCCACATGCTTAAGGGTACTTGATCCTCCACCAATAATATTCTTCTAACATGTACTTTCTTCTTGAGGCTCTTCACCTCCTCACCTTGCCCTGCAAAAAGGCTCTCAACCAGTATGTTCCTCTTGCTGCTGCAGGGGTGTGTGACATCTGCAACCTGTAGCCTATGACCTTTGTGGCCTGCTAAAAACACAAAAAATAACATTTTCTTACTGCAACTCATTTTTCCATAAAACATACCTCAAAATAGCTTCTTCCTTTGTTGTGGTTAGTCCTTTAACCGTTATAACATACAGTGCAAACCTTAAACCAACCTTGGCTGCTAGATCTAGGTCTTGGCCTACTAGAGCAAAGATTCACTCGATCTCTTGTAACAAACTCATCCTTGCTTTAGTTGCTTTGAGCACAAAATATTCTTACTCATCCTGTTGTAGGATAGTTGCGACTCTCTTAGGCTTCTTTTTCTCCACAAAATGCGATCCTTTGTACTTGTGATTTGGCCTCTCCATTGGCCTCCAATATATACTTGTTTAATGGATGTGAAACCCCAATAGTCATGTCCCTTGGCCTTGCTGGCTGACCTGATCCTAAATGACTCAAAATCAAAATAAATTCATTTTCTTGGTTTTAAGCCCACTCCTATGGGTGAAAATCCAAACTTTGGGTAATTTACCCATAAACAAGTCTTCTTGTGGACTTTCTCGTCAAAAGTCTAGCACCCAATACTTGTGGGAGTACATCCCAAGCTATACAATTTTCAACACTCCTTCATAGTGAGGGAGGTACTTCCATTCTTTGGAAGCACCTCATCTTCCCATAGTCGCCAACAATTTTCCTTCACAACTACTCTCCAGCAATCATCATATGTTTCGTTATCCATCACAAAAGCATAAACTATAGTATGAACAACACTCTTCTTAGAAGTGTCCCCACCATCAGAAGCCTCCTACTTCTCATTTTCCTGATAGCCTGTTGGGTCTAAAATGCGAATGAAAATTAGTTTCATTTACTGTCAACCCGGATAAGTAAACTTCAAGGATAATCCAATATATATGGACTCAAAGACAAACTAAACTAAGCTAGGTGAAGAAATATTAAAACTCCTTTACAGGAGATTGTTCATTAATATTTCTAATCAACTATTTAAACTAATGAAATTAAAGCTCTTAAACATAATTCTGAATGATTGCATGAAATATTAAAGCTCTCTTACAAGAGACTATTCGTTTATATCTCAAGCATATAAATCAGAAGCTTAAACTAATGAAATCAAACATTATATAACAAATCAAATTCATTGAAGGAAACATTAATGCTTTCTTATGAAAGGTCATTCATTAATATTTCAAACATATGAACCTAATAATTTAATCTAATGAAATTCACAAACATAAAATAAAAGCTTACCAAAACAAAAGTGTACCTGCTAAGCAATGGGGATCCTTCCAAGGATTCACAAGCACACCAAAAGAGAAGTCAAATGTAGAGGATCAAAGAAGCTCCATTTTATTCATCATAATTTTCCAAGTACAATGGCTATAAGCTCATATGATCCTAACCAAAACTATTCTAAATTCTATCTAGGTTAACATTACTAGGATACAATGAAGGACTAGGTTCTAAGATTCTAAATATTAAGATTACAAATGAGGATTAAGATTACAAAAAATGAAGATTACAAATGAAGGAGATAACACTCCTATTTATACAAAAGCTATGATAACAAATTTATAAATGTAGACCCACTATTCCCACCTTTGATCCACATATTTCTCAACCAATGGTGACACATAACCCTATCCTCCATGATCTCCTCCATGAGGTCCATGATCTCCTCAAATTCGAATTTGAACATAGAGTGCCACATACAGATGCCTTGGAAGCTTCATTTGTACCTACACATGTCAACAAACTCATTCTAATTGTTAGGTATAAGTATATGGATATTATTTTCTAAAGTTTAACCACAAATTCACTTAAAAATACTAAGAATTAATAATGTTTTGGAAAACACAATGGTAACCCATTTAATGATGAAAGTGAAGCTAATGTGGTGACATGGTGGTGGAATAGAGGTGATAAAATGTGTGAATGGAGTGAAAGTGGATGTATTTTAAGGATAATTCTTAGGTCCAACATAGCCATTTAAGCCATTCCATGGTTCCTCCTTGTTAGCGATAGAATTCTAATTTCTTCCCTCAAGTTGCCAGCAATCATCTTTGACATGATGTTTTTCCTTCAACAACAAGTTAACAAACTCCCTCTTAAGCTGCTCCATATGCACACTCTAATCCACCCGCCCTTCAAAGTAGCTTTGATACCATGTTGAGTTTCCCTTGCACTCTAGGTCTAGTCTATGACTAGACTAGCACATAAACACGCTAGCAGTGCTCAACCAAAAACAATTTTTCATAAAGAAATATAACAATAGTGAAATCAATAAATAGTACACAAGATTTATATGGCCCAAAACATTCCCTATCAGTTCATCAATAAAAAATTAATATGGCTCTCGTACTAGGGATCATGGTTCATTAGAAACCATGATACAAATGCTAATGTACAACAAATACAAGTATGTTCTATGACTTAAACAACTAGGGCAGAGGTCTTATCATTCATACACTCGTCTGCCCACAAAACAAAGACAAAAGGCTAAGCTCGCTTGCTATTTGTAATCCTTGACAAGCAACTCTTTCATTCCTCTTTGTACACAAAAATCAACTCCTTTAGATCTGTGTCCATAGGCCGCAGCTTCAAGCAACAATTCCTTTAGTTCACTAATCATAACAACCATTACTATAGCCCTCAATAGAATCCCTTGCCTAACCAACCAACTTAGTCAACCCTGACTCACCCAACAACAACTTACCCACAAGATTAAGGGTACTCGACCCTCCACCAATTATCTTCTACCAACTTGTACTTTCTTCCTGAGGCCCTTGACCTCCTTACCTTTCCCTGCTAATAGACCCTTGACTAGTCTATTCTTCCTGCAACTGCTCACATAGGCCTCTGCAACCCCTACGACTGGCCAAAAACATAGAACAAAACACTTTCTCGCTACAACCCCTTCTTTTTCTATAGAACAAACTTTAGAATAACTTCTTTCATGGTTGCAGTTAGTCATTTAACCTTTCAACCATACAATGCAGAACTTAAACCAACATTGGCTATTATATCTAGGTCTCGGTCTACCAGGACAAAGCTTCACTTGGCCTCCTATAAAAAACTCGTCTATGCTTCAGTCACTTTGAGCACATAAAATTCTTACTCGGCCTCTTCTAGGATAACTACGGTTATCGTAGGCTTCTCTTTCTCCATAAAATGAGATATTTTGCACTTGTGATTTGGCCTCTCCATTGGCCTCCAATATATACTTGTTTAAGGTGTGTGAAACCCTAGTGGTCATGTCCCTTGGCCTTGCTAGCTGAGCTGAGCCTACATGAATCAAAATGAAGATAAATTCATTTTCTTTGTTTTAATCCCACTCTTTTGGGTCAAAACCCCAACTTTGGGTACTTTATCCACAAACAAGTTTTCTTGTGGGTTTTCTCACCACAAGTCAATCACCTAGGACTTGTGGGAGTACCTCCCAAGTTACACACTTTTGAACAATATTAGATATCCAAAGGGTAGTATTGTTAGATATCCCTTAAGGGATTAGATGGAGGATTTGGTTTCTTTTTGGGATCTTGTTGACATAAAACTCACCTAGAGCATATTTACATGGAAAAATAAGAAAGTAGGTCTAGTACATCTCACTTCTCATTTGGATATATTCATAATTCAAAGTTCCTTTAATCATAGTGCATATTCATCCTCTTCCATAATCATTCAACAATTCACCTGTGATCATAGACCTATCTTGATTTAGAACATAGAAAATTATGGACCTATTCCCTTCAAGTTTAACCCTTTACAACTGCATAAATAATTTGCAATGGATATCATGTCTAGATCATGGAGTGGATGGATAATTGGATCACATGTACGCATCTATGAATATTAATTAAAAGCAATAAAGAATGCTCTAGAGAAATGGGTTGAAACCTCCTATTGATTGTTGGAAAGAGAGATTGAAGAGTACAAGGAGAAGCTAGATCAAATTCAAGGGAGGTTAGAATAGGAAATACTCATGATTAACTCGTTAAATGAAGAGAAATAAAACTTTAAAAAATATTAGAATACACTATGAGCCGAGGAAGAAATATAGAGATAAAGTCCCACAATTTATGACTAATTGTTGGAGACATGAACACTAACTTATTCAACAAGCAAGCCAAGGTAGGATTTTGTATTAACAATGTCAAGGAGATCATCAATTATAGTGTATTCCCAACCTCTTCCTATCATGAAATTAAGGACGTAGTGTCTCATTTTGTTGATCTATATGTTGGAAAGGGTGGAATTGAACTAGAATATATTGTGGTCCTATAGAACAATATCCCCTTTTAGTTTCTCCTAGTGACAATTTCAATCTAACTCCAAAATTATATAAGGACGAGATTAAGAAATTTTGTTGGAATCTTGTTTTGAACATGGCCCCTATTATATATGGGTTCTCCATTCACTTCTATAAAGGTTGTTAGAACATCATTAAATTTTATCTTTATTTTAATGCTCAAATATGCTCAAAAGTATTTTAGGAATGGGGCCACAATAAATTCTAACTTCTTGCTCTTATTCCCAAAATAAGTGATTCCCCCCTTCCCTAGATTTTGTCCCATCTACTTATGGAATGCTTCCTACAAAATTATATCTAGGATTATAACCTACATATTAAAATTTTTACTTCCAAAGATAATATCGGAAAATCAAGGATGGTTCATGGAAAAGAAGAAAATCATGGATAACATCATTTTGGTGCAAGAAGCTATCCACTATAGCATATTGAAAGGAGATGAAGGTATGTTTATCATGTTAGATATCGTTCATTCATTTGACTAGGTCAAACTCTCTTTTATCTTCAATTTCCAACAAACATTTGGATTCTTATCTGAGTTCATAAGATGGGTCTCCTCTTATATAGGAAACCCTTGGATTTATCCATTAGTTAATTGGAGCTCCTCTAGATTGTTCAAGGAAAATAGAGGAACAAGACAAGGTTTTCTTATGTCTCCCCTTTTGAACATCATAATGTTAGAATCACTTAGAAAATTGTCAAAAGATTAATTAAATAATGATAACCTTCTAGGAATAAAAACAGTAAGACGTGTCAAAAGTACCAATCACTCTGTAATATCCCTAGTGTAAATACTCATGTAAAAACTTAAGTGAAATAAAATATTCATAAATAATGAAGTTTACCATTAACCATTTTAGTTAGGGTTCATTTCTTGATAACTTCCCTTAACGTTCTTTATTCACCAGAGATCGACTGTTACCGAGGGAAAAAACATAAGTTCTCTACAATGAAGGGACTCACAGTAATCTTTTGGCTGCTGCTATTGCAATGCGTATGCATCCATAGAATAGTATAGAGGTCACTTCTTCTCCAGAGATCTACAACGGGAATCGATCGAGGGGTGGATTTGGTTTCTAATGGAGTTCAGAAGATGGCTCCTTGGGGATTTATAGTGAAAAACACTTTCTAGACTAGTCTGCAATGGGCCTTGTACTCGAGTAGTTGCGATGAGACTTACGGTTTCGTGCCTTGAACTACTTCATTAGTGGGAAACTTGTTGTTGCTGATGGTTTATGGATGCCTATTGTTCCAATCACCCACATTTATGTCAAATGGAAGCGAGCTCCTATCGACTGTGATGGGACTTGGAAGTTCTTTCACTGTGCTGAAGGTGATGGAGGCAAGGAGGCTACCAGGATAAGATAAGTAATTTCATTTTTTTATATAGAGAAAGTATTTTAATGCATGCAGTAAAAGATTGAATATTTTATATTTTTCCTTGGTAAAGAAATAATTTTAGTGCAAGCAGTAAAAGAATGATTATTTTATATGTTTTCTTGGAAAGAAAATATGTTAATGCATGCAGTAAAAGAATTATTATTTTATGTGTTTTCTTGGCAAAGAAAATAAGTTAGTGCATGCAGCGAAAGATTGAATATTTAATATGTTTTCTTGGTAAAGAAAATATGTTAAAGATTGATTATTTTGTATGTTTTCATGGTAAAGAAAATAGGTAGTTCCTCTTAGAAAGACTACATGTGAGTCTTGTGTGTGAAATGCTTGTCTCTTGTCATTTTCTTGGAATAAAATACTTGTTAAATATAGCCAAAATATCTTCTTGAGAAAAGAAGATGAGGCATATAAATGTCCTGAGGACATAGCATGAAAAGTGGCCAAGTTTTCTTGAATTAAAATATGTATTTTTATAAAAGTTTCTTGAAAAAGGATATATGCTAATTGCATTGTGATACTAGTTAATTTCTAAGTTCATGTGAAATAATTATGCATTACATGCATGATAAAATTAGCTAATGATGCGCTTCTAGGCTCATAGATATTCATTTCTATAGTTTCCTTTTTAGGAAAGTGTGCATACTTCATGTATGAAGATGATGGATTTTATGAGAAGATCTCTTGAAACAAAAATAGAGTTTCCTATTTTTGAAAGACATATGAATAGTGTTCATATCATACCAAGAATCCATACTTGTTTCATGGAAAGATTATGTGCATTGAAGTAAAATAATTGTGTTAGGAAAAACACATGTTGCATGCACATAAGGGTAGCTATTGTGACTGTGGAAGTATGGTTTTGTATGATTTTGTGTGTACGTAGAGAAAGTGATTAAAGTTAACTTTCTTGAAAATAATAATCTCTTGAAAAGTTTGTCTTGTTAGATGAGTTGTGTCGATTTCTTGGATTTGATGCCTAAAGGGTAAGTTAACCTTGTTATTGTATCTTCATTTTTATGCATAAAGATGGATACCTTTAATAATTTCTTGAAATGGAAGCATGAGAAACCTTCATATAGGAAGATAGAGAAATGGGTTTGTAATAACTTCCTTCAAGAAAGAATTATGTAATTGATTACATGAAATGTTGATAGAATTCTAAGAAAGGGAATATGTGTTGCATACATTAAAGAAGGGCTCTTATGACAAGCTATTAGATGCGCAAAGAATAGTCATTGTGTTCTAGAGATATGTTCTTTGTATGGTTAGAAGAACTATTGGGCCATATTTCTTTAGGAAAATGATATGTGATTACTGTTATGCTCACATAACTATTATCTTAGCTTATTGTTGAATGAGATGTGTATGCACACAATATTTGTGTTAGCTTTCTTTAGAAAGGATATATATTCGCATGCAGGAAAAGACTATAGGTTGTGTGATAATTCTTTATATATTTTCATGCATCAAAAGTAATAGCTAAGGGACTAGTTCTTTTAGTACAGTTTATGTAAATTTTCATGCAAGAAGATTATAAGTGATGTTTTAGTTAGTCCCTTCAAAGGAATGCCTTAGTGTTCTGCCCTTTAAGAATATGTGCTTATGCATAGGGAAATTCTAGTTAATATGATTATTTATAAATGTAATCATGATGTCAATAATGGTAATGATAACATGGTAGGTAAAGTTGGATTACTTGCGCAAGGCATAGATTATATTTAACATTGTGACGGGAAAAGGATGAATGGTCCATGCAGATGAGTACGAGTTGTGGGATCGTACATTGCTAGAACAATCGTGCCATAAGGAACGTTGCATGTGGCAGTATGTAAGTAAAGGGTTTCATGAAAACTATATTAGCTTTTAGTTAGTTATGTGACAACTTAATGATAATTCATTGTAATAATTTTATAACAATGGCTAAGGGATGGAATCCCTTATAAGCCATTGAGTGAGGGGTGAAAACCCTCACGAGCGTTTAATAAAGAGATTAAATGTTTGTTGGTTTTCACCCTACAGGTTTTCCAGGGTATATCGGTGTTCAATGGTGTGATTGCCTTTTGTGTCAGTTGGATGATGTTGAATCCTTGAAGATGATGTTTCTTTATTTGATGTGATGATCATAATGTCCTAGTACGTGATTATTTAATATGGTTAAGGAAAACCATAAAATGGACGGAAGGTTCATGAGACAGTTTATGTTATTACACTACCAAAGTGGTGGTTATTGGTTATGCAAATGGTTATGCAACTTACTGTCTTTTATTGTAATTTACTTGACGTATTAACGAACATTATATCTAATGGTGAATGAGGAATTGTGGAGTTGTGAATTAGATAATTACTTGTGGGTAATTTGTATAAAAAAATTCTAACTCCCTGCTTTTACATATGAGGTTAACAAGGTATGTGACAAGTGGTATCAGAGCTAAAGGTTGCAACACTGGCACCATTGGGAATTGGTAAGCACAAAAAAAAATTGAGGTACACCACCAGTGAGCATTAACTCAGGTATGAGTTTAACCATTCACATAATGATTTATGTAGTACACTACTTTCGACATGATATGTGTGATTCATGTTTAAACTGCTTTGAGTAGTAAGTAATAAAGTTGTTGCATAACTATGTTCATGACATTGGATTCTTGATGAGGAAAAAGACAATAAAACTCGTGTCACACTTATGAACAATATTGAACACTCATTGAGGAAAGTGACAATCAACTACCAACTTTTGCTTTGCAAATATCGCAATAACAATGATGCATTTATTAAACAAGATTGAAGTTACAATGAACGAAACTTAATGAGTCAATGCATGAATATAAATTATGGGGAACATTCTTGAATAGGATGACAAATTGTTTTAAAAGGACATTAGAAGAACCCCTTAGATATTGAAAATATGCAATGAGTCAAGTAGCGAGACTTGATTGTCATAACTAATTTTTGAATAAGTTTTGCCATTGTTCCATTAAGATGATTGGTATTTGTGATTGGTTAGTGTTGTATGACTAACTAATAGCACTTATGTGCATGAATTGAATTTGATTTAAGCTTATCATAATTCGCAAACAAGTGGTTGTGGTAGTTACTTCCTGTATTGGTCTGTTGATGGCAATACATTGTGGGAAATTGGAAATGTTTAGATTGTTACCTCAACTATCATAGGCATTTACATAGTAATAAATATTTGCATATACTTTTATGCATGATAGTATTGTGCCGCAAACTAAAAAGATGAGGGAAGTGAATACTTGTTAAAGGATGCATATGTATAACTAATGTTGCTAATGGGATTAAGTAGGGGTAGCTTAATGGCAACAAGAAAACTCGTCACATAAAATGTTGCAATGACAATTGCAATCATAATGAGAAAGAATAATGTTATATGATATGCATGATTGTGTTATTTGGAAATTAGAATGCATACAACATGTATGTCAATTGTGTTTCCTAACAATCTAGATGTTGTGGACCCATGTTGAGGGTTAAGTGTAGATGCATGGTATATATGCATGTTTGTTTTGTTAACGATAATGATTATATGGTTCATTATGTAAATTACTTTGGGGATAGTGATAAAAGAGAAATTTAACATGCCAGACAGTTGCAGATAGTTGTGAAAGGCTAGAATGCCTTGGGTTGATGGCAATTACCCACCCAGAGGGGTTGATGGTACTTGCCTGCCCAGATTTGGGTTGATGGCAGTTACCTACCCAGAGGGGTTGATGGTACTTGTCTGCCTAGATTTGGGTTGATGGCAGTTACCTACCCAGAGGGGTTGATGGTAGTTGTCTACCCGGATTTCCTCTCCCTAGAGATAAATTATCTCAATAAGGGAAAAGACTTTATGTGGTCATTGGAATTCTTGAGCTGGTTGGCTAGTGGAATTCCATGTTAGACCTGGTAAGGTCTCTATTAAAGAAACTATCTAGATGCGAAAATGACTTGATCTGGTTGTGGAAACTAGTTCCCATGGGTTGGGAATTCTTTAGCCTATTGTGGTTCTCATAGCTAAAGAAATTAACTAATCAGCTATATGTTATGTTAAAAATTCTATATATAGTTGTGTAAAATATGTTATGCACATTTAACAGAAAATGAGCTTAGTGCTCAATAAGGAGTTATTGGAAATTTTAATTCCTTTATCGTATTATTAATCTTGTGAACGTCTTAGAAGGGGCTAAGACAATTTTTACTTGATGCAGTGATTGAATGTTTTGATGATTAGAGAGCTAGGTGCTCTTTTGGTACTTTTAGAAGTACTCTATGGATGTCTTTAGTGAAAGTTAATTCAGTGTGCATGTGGAGCAGTGATGAGCTCTTAAGTACTTGTAAAAGTACTGTGATTTAAAAATCATCTAATATTGCACAATTGATTGAAAGTTAAAAGTATTTCATTTGACTCACAATATTATGACTAATGCAATTGAATTTGTTTGTCAAACATTACAGGATTACTTACCATGGAGGGTTGACGGGTTGTCCAACCACTATTAAAATGCTTACGTGAAGGTGCTCATGATTTTCAAGAGTAGATGGTAAGTAATGTTAAGTTGATTTTTGAATTTGAATAAGGGCCAAGTGGTGGCAATTAGAACTTTCATATTTGGCAGTTATGAATGCTTATGACTATTGATCTTTCTTATGATTATATCATTACTATTTTGTTTGTTGTCATTTCTTGGAATGAAATCTTTGATTTTAAAAGAGGAAGGATCACATTTTGTGTGGTTTAGATGGTTATATCATGAGTAAAATCTAAGGTCCCAACGAGAGATGAACACCGAGGACAGTGTTCCTGTTAAGGGGGGGAGTGTGTAATATCCCTAGTATAAATACTCATGTAAAAATTTAAGTGAAATAAAATATTCATAAATAATGAAGTTTACCATTAACCTTTTTAGTTAGGGTTCATTTCTTGATAACTTCCCTTAACGCTCTTTATTCACCGGAGATCGACTATTACTGAGGGAAAAATCATAAGTTCTCTACAATGAAGGGACTCACAGTAATATTTTGGTTGCTGCTATTGCAATGAGTATGCATCCATAGCATAGTATAGAGGCCACTTCTTCTCTAGAGATCTACAACGGGAATCGATCGAGGGGCGGATTTGGTTTTTAATGGAGTTCGGGAGATGGCTCCTCAGGGATTTATAGTGAAAAACACTTTGTAGACTGGTGTGCGACGAGCCTTGTACTCAAGTAGTTGCGATGAGACTTACGGTTTCGTGCCTTGAACTACTTCACTAGTGGGAAACTTGTTGTTGCTGATGGTTTATGGATGCCTATTGTTCCAATCACCCACATTTATGTCAAATGGAAGCGAGCTCCTGTTGACTGTGATGGGACTTGGAAGTTCTTTCGTTGTGTTGAAGGTGATGGAGGCAAGCAGGCTGCCAGGATAAGATAAGTAACTGCATTTTTTTATATAGAGAAGGTATTTTAATGCATGTAGTAAAATATTGAATATTTTGTATTTTTCCTTGGTAAAGAAATAATTTTAGTGCATGCAGTAAAAGAATGATTCTTTTATGTGTTTTCTTGGTAAGAAAATATGTTAATGCATGCAGTAAAAGAATGATTATTTTATATGTTTTCTTGGTAAAGAAAATAAGTTAGTGCATGCAGCGAAAGATTGAATATTTAATATGTTTTCTTGGTAAAGAAAATATGTTAAAGATTGATTATTTTGTATGTTTTCTTGGTAAAGAAAATAGGTAGTTCCTCTTAGAAAGACTATATGTGAATCTTGTGTGTGAAATGCTTGTCTCTTGTCATTTTCTTCGAATAAAATACTTGTTAAATATAGCCAAAATATCTTCTTGAGTTAAGAAGATGAGGCATATAAATGTCCTGAGGACATACCGTGAAAAGTGGCCAAGTTTTCTTGAATTAAAATATGTATTTTTATAAAAGTTTCTTGAAAAAGGATATATGCTAATTGCATTGTGATATAGTTAATTTATAAGTTCATGTGAAATAATTATGCATTACATGCATGATAGAATTAGCTAATGATGCGTTTCTAGGCTCATAGATATTCATTTCTATAGTTTTCTTTTTAGGAAAGTGTGCATACTTCATGTATGAAGATGATGGATTTTATGAGAAGATCTCGTGAAAAAAAAATAGAGTTTCCTATTTTTGAAAGACATATGAATAGTGTTCATATGATACCAAGAATCCATACTTGTTTCATGGAAAGATTATGTGCATTGAAGTAAAAGTAATTGTGTTAGGAAAAACACATGTTGCATGCACATGAGGGTAGCTATTGTGACTGTGGAAGTATGGTTTTGTATGATTTTGTGTGTATGCAAAGAAAGTGATTATGTTAACTTTCTTGAAAATAATAATCTCTTGAAAAGTTTGTCTTGTTAGATGAGTTGTGTCGATTTCTTGGTTTTGATGCATAAAGGGTAAGTTAACCTTGTTATTGTATCTTCATTTTTATGCATAAATATGGATATCTTTAATGATTTCTTGAAAGGGAAGCATGAGAAACCTTCATATAGGAAGATAGAGAAATGAGGTTATAATAACTTCCTTCAAGAAAGAATTATGTAATTGATTACATGAAATGTTGATATAATTCTAAGAAAGGGAATATGTGTTGCATACATTAAAGAAGGGCTCTTATGATAAGCTATTAGATGCACAAAGAATAGTCATTGTGTTCTATAGATATGTTCTTTGTATGGTTAGAAGAACTATTGGGCCATATTTCTTTAGGAAAATGATATGTGATTACTGTTATGCTCACATAACTATTATCTTAGCTTCTTGTTGAATTAGATGTGTATGCACACGAGATTTTTGTTAGCTTTCTTTAGAAAGGATATATATTCGCATGCAAGAAAAGACTACAGGCTCTGTGAGAATGCTTTATATATTTTCATGCATCAAAAGTAATAGCTAAGCGACTAGTTTTTTTGTAAAGTTTATGTAAATTTTCATGCAAGAAGATTATAACTGATGTTTTAGTTAGTCCCTTCAAAGGAATGCCTTAGTGTTCTACCCTTTAATAATATGTTCTTATACATAGGGAAATACTAGTTAATATGATTATTTGTAAATGTAATCATGATGTCAATAATGGTAATGATAACATGGCAGGTAAAGTTGGATTACTTGCGCAAGGCATAGATTATATTTAACGTTGTGGCAGGAAAAGGATGAATGGTCCATGCAGATGAGTACGAGTTGTGGGATCATACATTGCTAGAACAATCATGCCATAAGGAACGTTGCATGTGGCGGTATGTAAGTAAAGGGTTTCATGGAAACTGTATTAGCTTTTAGCTAGTTATGTGACAACTTAATGATAATTCATGGTAATAATTTTATAACAATGTCTAAGGGATGGAATCCCTTATAAGCCATTGAGTGAGGGGTGAAAACCCTCACGAGTGTTTAATAAAGAGATTAAACGTTTGCTGGTTTTCACCCTACAGGATTTCCAGGGTATATCGATGTTCAATGGTGTGATTGCCTTTTGTGTTAGTTGGATGATGTTGAATCCTTGAAGATGATGTTTATGTATTTGATGTGATGATCATAATGTCCTAGTACGTGATTATTTAATATGATTAAGGAAAATCATAAAATGGACGGAAGGTTCATGAGACAGTTTATGTTATTACACTACCAAAGTGGTGGTTATAGGTTATGCAAATGGTTATGCAACGTACTTCTTTTATTGTATATTACTTGATGTATTAACAAACATTATATCTAATGGTGAATGAGGAATTGTGGAGTTGTGAATTGGATAATTACTTGTGGGTAATTTGTATAAAAAAATTCTAACTCCATGCTTTTACATGTGAGGTTACCAGGGTATGCGACACACTCTTGGTTTGCCAATGACACTCTCTTATTGGGAGGGACCTCCTCATCATGGTGTGGACATTCAAGAAAATTTTAGACCTATACATTCATGTCTCCATAGGATTGATCAATCATAATAAGTGTTAGATCTATGCTTGGAATGTGAGTATAATTCTTCTCAATGCCATCTCAAGTATTTTGTGATTCTCTCATAATGAATCTTGGATCTATTTTAAAAATTTAGGCATTCCCATATGTATGCAACTTCCTCTTCTCATTTGTGGCATCATGTTATTAGTAAAAATCAAGGCCAAATTTTATTTTTGGGGAGCACTTTGGCATAACATTACAGGGTGCTTGGTTCTTATTATATTAGTCATATTGGAGTTTCCCATTTTTCAATATTATTCTCTATTAGCTCCCATGGTAATCACATAAGAATAAGGAAATGTTTCTTCCAAGGAGGGAAATCAAACAACGGGAGATTTAATTGGTTAACTGGGATACCATTAGAGCACCAAAAATACATGGAGGTATTTGCATAAAAGACCTTATATTGATGAATCTTGCAATCAGGACCAAACTTATTTGGCATTTGATCATAGGAAACTATGATTGGTGGAAAAAAATCATATATAGAAAAATATTTTAGGGGTATGAGGAAATGATGTCTAAAGGTAGATCCTATAAAAAGGAAAGGGTTTCCAATATGGAAACTATTTAAATATCCCCTTCCTTTGTTAAAATCAAGACTCTCTTGGGTCCTGGATAACAAGAAACAATATTTTTGGTGAAACAACAATTTTATGGGAAGTCAACCATTAAATTTGTATCAAGAACATCATCCTTTAAAAGAATGGTTGGATATTCAAGGTAAGAGTACTCTACATGAAATACCCTCTAGGTCCAACTTGTGTTAGTGAATTGGATGGAATTTGGGATATCCTCAATCATGTCTCTCCCATGTTGTCTATTTACTTCAAGCCTTTCTCAAGGGCTATGCTTCATTATGTCTGACTTCATTAGATCAAAGAAGTTAGGCACAACTAATTATCCTATTAAAAATGTTAATATGAATTAATTGGATGATCTTCCACACCTCCCCCTAGATCTCAATATGGGGTAAAATTTAGCACTGGAATGGTATTCCAAAATTAAACATATTTTTCTAGATCTTGGCGTATGGGAAGGTATCAATGTTTGAAAATGTCATGAAAATGGGGATACAAGGTCTAATCAAGGTGTGTTCTTTGCATGAACAATAATGAAACTACTCATCATATTTTCCTACAATGTTTCTTTGCAAATCAAGTATGGAAACAAGAAATTTAGGGGATAGAACATATATACTGGAATCCTAACAATTGGAAAGGATTATTTGGAAAATGACACAACATATGCAAGGGATCTTATAAAAAAAACCTCTTGTTAAATGAGTGTGGGCTACTTTTCCCAAATACATTTGTTGGAAGTTGTGTCAAGCAAGGAACACAGTGATGTTCCAACAAGAATCAACTAAGCTAGATTTGGTTACAAGTAGAGGCATTTCTCTTTTAGTTAAACACAGTAAATATAAATGCTATTTTCTTTCCTCTCCTCAAGTGTTGGAAAAATATGAAGAGAAGTGGCTTGAACAATTTCATACTTCTTATTTTTAGCCCGAAATTAGTGAAAGGAATTTATCTACAAGATTTAGCTATGAGCTTTATAAGAACCAAGAACATTTTAATGCTTGGAGAACAAAACAACACTCCTTTCTCCTCTTCTTTGTTGGTGCCTCCAAGAATAATCTATGGGTGGTATGTGTGAAGGGTAGCATTTTTAGTCCCACAAGACATTAGGTCAACACCTTTTCATCGAACCATGGCAACCTTTCCAATAATTTAGTAGAATCATATACCTTTTGCAAGGTTGAACCATAGCCAAATACTCAAATTTACTAAATCTGACTTTTATAGGGAATTTTATAGGGGATCATTCCTACCATTGTTAGATTTTCTACTATGATTAAAAGAATAAGGCAAACTCACCTCACAATTTTAGATCTTAATGTTTACCTTGTCATAAGGGAAAACAACAAAGAAACAAATCATTTAGCAAACATTGACACTTTGAAAAAGGAGGGGTGCCTTACCCTAAACAACATTGACGATTATCAATCCTTACCTTTGCTTATGAAGGACAAGTCACTCACAATGACTTTTTAAAGTCCCTTTGATAAATTTTTCATGGGGATTATATTGAAACAAAAAAAAGAATACAACTACTATAGAATCTAAATTGGTTTCATGGCTCACCCCTCATATTCTAAGTCAAATCCTCTAGTTATGCCAATCTTGTTGACAGTCAAGCCACAAGAACAATAGTCCCAAGAATGATTCCAAAGGGTCCAGCTGATGTTCCATATTCAAAACATAAGATTGGCCTTATTAGTCAACCTTCCTAATGTTTTATGATGTCCTAAATTTTCTAGACACTTAGTATAGAATTTACACCTATCATTTTGATAAAAACATTTGTATTATCAAACCTATACTTTCATGCTAACTTGTAACCCCAAGGGGTTTGCAAAATAATGAACAACTATTGTTTGATGTATATTTTTGCAACTTTTATTAATACAAAATTCTCTAGTTATAATTAAAAATAAAAAATGAAATAAATATTAGTATGTTCTATTTATATAGTGATTCACTTATAAAAGAAAGTAACAAAGCTCATACCTAAGATTCAATGAGTTTAGGAAATATTGATGTCACAAGATCTTCATATTTTATTGTGATATAATAAAAAGTCAAATAATTTATATATTAATTAAAAGAAAAATTGCAACTCACTTTGCAAAGCATGTGAACATACTATGTAAAATATTATGAGGTTATTGGTTTTGTCTCCCCATTAACTCATGTACACCTTAGGTGTAGGTAGTGATATTAGATTGAATATACCTTATGGTGCACCTAGTAGTGGACAAGATCAACTCTATGTCACATGAGTATATCGACCCTGTGCGCTAGTATGAGACCATCTAAGAGACCATGCCAACCCTGTATCATGTGAGTACAAGAATGACTTATGCAAAAGTACGAGACCATGTCGATTAGTATGAGACCGACCCTATGTGCTAGTATGAGACCATCCAACAAAATCAGCCCTATGTCATCTAAGTTCCATACCAACCCTATATCATGTGAGTACAAGAATGACCCATGAGCAAGTATGAGACCATGTCGATTAGTATGAGATCGACCCTCTGCACCAATATGAGATCATCCAACAAAATCAACCCCGTGTCATTTGAGTACTAGGCCAACCCCATATCATGCAAGTACAAGACTAGCCCATGAACAAGTATGAGACCATGTCGATTATTAATTCCATAATTCCAATAGTAAGAAAAACCAAAATAAATAAAATAAAAAAGAATATTTAAATATGAGGAGATATATATATATATATATATATATATATATCATATACCTATACATTAAAACTTATGTTATATAATTAATTGGATATCTTTTTATGAAATAAAACATTTTTTATGTAAAAATTTAATAAAATACAATTTATATATTTAAATAATGAATTAATTATATTTAGAATATTATACTTTTATTATAAATAATTATATAATTATATATATAATTTATTATCAATAAATTTAAAACTAGCCTATGAATTCGATCTTAACTCAAGATCTACCAAGCAACCGAGAAGTGATCAAATATCTTGAGATGCAACATCTATTTAGAAATGAAAAGAGATTTGAAATCCCTCTAGATGCTTGGGTAAGATTCCATAATAAATGGATTTAGGCTAGTAAATAATAATATATATTGTAGATGGCATTGAGATATTTATATATAATCATGTTATCTCCACATTAAATGTTAACAATGTCTTCATATTTTTCTCTACATGATACCTTTTAATTTATTTTGTGTCTTATTAATTTTTTCTAAAATTTCACATATCTAATCCATATTAAGCATACATTGAATTAGAAACAACTAATAATGGAATAAGAATTCTCTCAATCTTTCTCTCTCTATAGATATTTCATGTGTTAAAATCTTTTACTCAAGTTGTTTATTAAAAAAAAATATTTATAATCTACATTAAACTTTTCTTTGTTATTGATATTTTTAAAAAAAAAAAAAAATTCTTTATATATCAACTTCATATTAGAAATAAAATAAATTACACCTCCCTAGTTATGGAAAGTGAAAATATAAGATTTTTAAATTTAAATTAGATATAAAAATTATGTTATTTAATATGGACATTGAAATATTTTGTAAAATATTTTTTGTTATCAATATATTTTTGTCTTAAATATCAAATGTAAAGTAAATTTAGAATGAATTACACATCATATAATATCAATAATATTATTTTTTTTTATAGCGAACAAATTACTTTGCTTCCTCATAGTAAAAAGTAGATTAATTTTTTTTTCTCATCTTCATATTAAATTATGATGAACAATTTTTTTTAGCAGATTTAAGTATTTTAATTATGGCATACATCAATTTATTTTGTAATTACAATTTTTAATTTGTTAATTGCAAATATTAATTATTATTTTTAAATATAACGTTTCGTGACAACATCTCTCACATTCTAAGTTGTGGCTCAATAACGTTACAATTAATTAATTGTAAAAACCTACACATTCAAATACTTATTACTACATAATTTATCTTCAAAAAAAATGTAACATCAAGCACTATTAATAAAAACTTACATATTTATACTTAAATGCTTATATTTTACTATTATTAAATGCGTTACAATAATATAAACTTTTAAATAACTGTAAGAATTAAATTTGATATATATATGTTTTTGTTGTGAAATGAATTATTATTGTTCCTTTTTAATTTCGGATTTATTAAGTGCAAAGAGGGATCAAATATTTCAAGATGCAAATGTTTTTTTAGTATAAAATTTGAGGAAATGTTTACATGTAAAATGATGCAAAATGTGAATCAAAAGATTTGATTCCTATGGAAGCTTGGCAAAATCTAAAGTTAAAATGGATCTATCCCGATTCTTGATAATATTATTTATATTTTTATAAATTTCACATTTCTATATATAAAAATATTCTTATTTTTTAATTTTATTAACATGATAATACAAGACTATTTATAGTACTATTTATATTTATACATATTTCACATAAATGTTTTTATTTCTAATTTATTTTTATTAATTAAATTATTTTTTTTTATATGTTTAATAATTATGGTTTTTTAAATAAGATGGATATTATTTTTTTAAAGGTTAAATTTCTATTCAAAGATCAAGAAAATTTGACAAAACAAGAGAATGTTCATACTCACACGCCTCTAAGAAAACCATACGAGATATAAAACTGAAGTTTCGCAACCATCCATAGAAACTAGTTACTAATTTTTATCAAACTAACTAGAAAACTAAGAGTTAAATCTAAGCTATGAAGGCCATAGTGAGACTGCAAAACTATACATTGAAACTAGAAAGTCATAACAATAAACATGGAAAAAACTATCATCTCAACTTCTTCAAGTGCAATGAGTTCCTTGTTGCTTCTAGGTGAGCAACCAAAGGGGTATGCCAAGGTGGGCTTCCACATGACTGAGTTTTCTATCAAGGGACTACAAAGTAGGTTGCATGTCATCCGCCACCAGTAGAACCTTCTCTTTAGCTGCATTCATGTTTTTGTCTAGGTAAATCCTCTCTGTGGACAGAGATGATCCTTCTAGCCCAATGAGTGGGACTAGCAACGTACGTGACAATTTACTAGACACTTTCCTAAGTTACAATTGAAAAGAGAGACGAAGAAGATGGCCTACCTCATTCTGATGCTATCTTGATCTCCTTTGTTGAAGACCTTGAATCACTTGCATCATGGGATCGTTCTTGTTGCTCACAGCATTTATACACCTGCACAAGAGATCAAGACACAACAAGGCATGCAAATACAAATAGCATATTCAAAAGCAACCTACTTAATTGATCAAGGAATCCTAATATAGATGATACATGAACATACACATCAATGGAAAATGAACTAGCAGTTTTATATTAATAGAAAAGAAGGGGAAGCATACAAACAAGCCTTGATGTTGATAGGTTCTCCTTGAATGAATATCCAAGTCCAAGCTAAGCTCTCCAAGCACTCCTTCTTCAAGCCAAATGAGTAGCATATAGGCATAATCTTAGCATAAGGGTGCAGATAGACATAGACCAACCATTTCGGAATGGCAGAGGATGAATATATAGGCTAGGAAAGGGAGTTAGGATCTCTCCAAAGATAGGATTAGGTCCTTATCTCAAGGAGGTAGCTCATAGGGATAAGGCCAAGAGGCCAAGTTGGGAGAATTCGACCTCATCTATGTTGAACAACCTCGAGCTCGCCGCTCTAGAAGCTTCTAGATCATGAAGCTTTTCATCCTCTTTGGGGAAATTGTTCTTTTTGGGTCATCGCGGGTATACAAGTGAATAGAGTGATGCCATTGTTGGTTGAGTATGATGCAATAGGTGATCATTGTTGTTTTTAGTATCATAAGGACAATGATTCTCAAATTAGGGTTTTAGAGTTATTTCCTTCAGGGGAAGCTCAAGGAATTTTCCAATCAATGTCTTAGGAAGGATCTGAGCTGCATATTTGAATGAGCACACTGCATGATGGTCATGTTTCTGGCACTTCAGGGTATGACATATGGAAGCGTGGGGGATGTGACAAAATACTGTGTAACAGATGCCCCCTAAAGCATGAAGGCAGAACAAGGAGTGATGGTTGAGATGCTTTACGAGCTTTTGCAAGGACGAGGACAAACACTGTCACGAGACCTAAAAATCAAGGATGCATATACATATACATATCTGAGATCAAAAACATGAATCCACGATATGGACACAGCCATCCAGATGATAAGGACTATATGAAAGGATCCATAGCATGGGGACGACCATCCAAATGAAAAGGATCATCTGTAGATATAAGATCCAACATATGGATGTCGTTGACCTCTACAATGTCACAGGATGAGGAGGAGATCGAAAGAGGTAACCTTGAACCACTTTCAGTTTAGTAACTAGCCCTACTAAACCAGAAAGGGATCTCTCTAAGGATTTGCCAATAAATAACTAGAAAAGGAATGGATTTTAGACTAGATGGATAAGTCTTTTTTGAGTATTTAAAACTTTAGGGTTTTTAAGTTTACTAGACTAGGGATGAGAACAGGCAATTAGGTCAAGGTATCAAGTGTGCAGTAACAGACATAAAGAGGAGCTAGATAATAATGTGTTGTGGTGAACTTAAGATTTAGTCAATGTAGTATAGGTCTGATATTTTAAAAAATCATAATGAGCATGTATTAGCATGAATTCATTAATCTAGAAGAAGAGAAACACAAACATGATTTTCCACATAAACAGAGCTTTGAAATATAAGAATTTTTCCTATATGACTGTACGAAAAACCATAAGAAGAAAGAAAATCATGTAAAGAAATATGATTTCATCAATAAGAAACTGATATGAAAGGAAAACAACACCATAGATTCATTGAACAAGTATTCCTGAAAAATAGCTGCAACTGCTCCTTAATTAGCTGTATGAAAACATAAGGTACAAGTCTCTCCACAAAAGTCCAACCCCTCTCTCTGAATGAGAAATGATACATTTAGAATCAATCAAATGGTTTCCCCACCTTCAGGAGTTGAATTCCTAAGTGGTTGAATTGTTTCCAAGATTCTCTCAACCAACAAGTGAGAATGAGAAGGTCAAACACAAACTCTTCTTTTAGACTTTGTTTTGAGTTTTTCTTCCTTTATGAGGCCTAATTAACCATAAAAACAACCTATCATGCCTATTTATTAATTATTACATCATCTAAACCTTGAACTAGTGAAGTTACATCATGATTTTAACTTTGACCAAGTCAAACTAAAAACCTAAAAAATTACACAGTGAATTTTTTAAATAAAACTCAGATATTTGTAGAAGCGCACTTCCAACCTTGAGGCCACTTTTAAGTGCCTTCCTAAGGTCAAATTTGAGATATGAGAGAACGATCAACTATACTTGTCTGTCTAGTTTCCAAAACACCTTGAATTTTTGTAAATTACCCATGATAAGGACTTCAAAAGTTGATTCTCCCAAGGTGTCTCCAAAAGCACAACGCCTGTCAAAAAGAGTGGCAGAATGATGATTTTTGACCCCTTTTTCTCCTTTTTCTCAAAACATAAGGCCTGTCTGAGAAATATGATGAAATGGGTTTTGAGAGGAGGTCATAATCTTTTGAAAAATGTAAGCCACTTGTCATTTGGAGGCTTGAGAAAAAATCACAGTGCCTTGTGACTAGCCTAATTTTTGAATTTGGCACCAAAAATTTCAAAAAACCAAAAATGCTCATAAAACCTTCAAAATTGGTCATGAAGTGCAAAGTGAGGTATGTTATGCTCTCATGGATGCTTCATAAATCATCTCCAATTTATCCCTCTCGTTTTTTCCCTTTAGGGTTTCCTTTAGCTTGTCTTTCAACTACTTGAGCTTGATGTTGCAAATCATGTTTTTGGTTTGATAATGATGGGCCATGTGCCTCAATAGCCGATTATCCCTGTTGGATTTGTCAAGAAGTTGTTCTAAGTGGTCATTGAACTTACTTAGCCAATGCTCTTTGTCTTCATTTATCTCCAAGGTAATTCTGTCTTCCATGTCTAGGTCTTCATCTAGCAGATTATGTTCTTTCTCTTCCTTCAATGCCTTTTTTAGTCCCTTGGTCCTTGGCTTCCTTTTTCCAACTTGTTTTCCATGTTCATCATGTTCACTAGGCTCCAACACTGCTTTACCTTTGCCTTCTTGCTACATCACCTTGGATTGCTCTTTCTCCGTGATGAGTTGTTTAGCCTTAAGCTGATTGTTTTCTTGTTCAAGGAAGGAAATGACGAACCTTGCCCTTGCCATATTGTCCATGAGCTCTTTGATTTGAGAATCCTTCTCTTTAATAATTTGTTGCAAGTTTGAAGGTTCATTCACTACTTCCAAGCCAACTAATTCAAAATCATGTTCAATTAGGTCTTCATCCTATACATGTGATCCCTGTTTTGTTGATGTAGAAGGCTTCGCCCTTTTCTCAACTTGAGAAGTAAAACACAAACTTTTTGCCTCTTTGATATGTTCTGGTCACCTCAAGTTTAGGTGCCTTGGGAACCTCCACTGAATTTCTTGATGATCCTACCTCCGCCTGTTGTGTTGATGTGTCTTGATGATGAACTGAAAAAGTAGTTTCATGCCACTGCAAAGCTATTTCTATGAAAGAATCCCATGTCATGTTCTTTTCTGCTAACTGATGGAGAACTGCAATCTTTATCAATTTGTGATGAAAAAGACCAGGATGATGCTCTTTCCCTTTCATTTGTACCTTCTCAGACATTTGATAAGGCTTCTACATAGATAATTACACATATTGAGAGGTTTTAGAGTTGTGAAATGCATTAGCAACCTAATGTGGTATGCATACAATCTGGAAAATCTTCCCTCATAGGTGAAAATTTTCATTACAACCTTCATCAATGGTGCATACTTTTCCAACAGGTACCTGAATGGGATGATGTGTGTATGGACCTACATGTAGGGTGATTTCAAGAAAGATCGGTAGTGTTCGAGGTCTAAGCTCATGCCTTTGAACTAGTACTCCCCATGATCAAGTATTCCTGTGGAAATAGAAATGGCAACTACTGAAAATGTAAATTCAACCCCTACTATGATGGCCTTTTCCCCTTTTAGATTGGTGGCAATCCAATCAGTTAGTTGTTCATGGAAACCCACTTCACCTACCCTTTGAAAAAACGATAGACAACTAACATCTTCAAAGCACTGCTTGATGAATGGTGATTAGTTGATTTCATTGCAGTTTGTAGGCTCATATCTCAAGATTCTCCCTCCTTTATGATGTTTTCTCCTTTCTTATGGTAAAGCATCTCCCTCCATTTTGATAAAAACCCTAGATAACAAGAAAATGGAAAAACATTGAGGAATGAGTAAAATGATGAAATGAGGGGGTTAGGGAAGGGAAATGATGGTAGGGGAAATTTTGGGAGATGGATAGGGGTTGTAGGAAAATTAGGAAGTTTGAATTAAGTGAAATGAGAGAGAGAGAGAGATGAGTAGGATAATTTGAAAAACAATCTTTCTTGGAAATTGTCCAAAATGATAGGTATGAGCTAGTGTTTGTGTAAAGGTGAGGTAAACTGAAGGTAAATGAGTTGATTAGTGAATGACAGGCTGATTTATATATGTACAGAGGTATGAGATGACAAATTTTAAAGTTTACAATGTCATAACTAACAAAACCTATCATTGGCACTAGCCTTGCAGCATGAAATTTCTCATAAACCCTAGATGAAGAAAACTCACATTTTCATTTACTTTGTCAAAGGAAAAAGGTGAGTTAGATGATGATACTTACTTGTGAAATAGTTTAGAAGAACAAAAAGTACGAATGCAAGCTCAAATTTGAAGTTTGGGTGAGTTTTGGTGGTTTTCGGGCTACTCTGTCACAAGCGTGGCGCAGTTAGCAGAAGCGTAGTGCTAAAGCACAACACAATTCATGGGAGCGCAACACCACCTCCAGAAGCGCAGCGCCTGAATATTTTTTCCAAATTTAGCTGAAAAACCCCATGTTTTTTCACCAAAGGAGGGGAGAGCTCTATGAACAAAGGAGGTAAGGATGGAAATAAAACATGTTTGGGGCTTTTTGGGCTTTTATAGGTACAATATGATCTAATTTTGAATAAAAATGGGCCCCACATACATTTTCAAAACATGACTTCAACCTTTTTAAATATGGCCACTTTGGAGACTTGAAATCTGAACTTCTCTTTATCCTTTTGAACAGTGAAACTTCTTCCTTTTGGAACCTTGAGATTGTAACCATGAAGCACATATGAAATTTCATAAAAACTTTATTGTAAAGAGTTGCTTATCACAACTCGTCCAATGCTGAATTTATGCATGGAATGAAAATGGACCATGAAACCCTAATGAAAAAATTAAACTGAGTGAAATGGTGATGATGATGACTAGTATGATGAAGAAATTCTCTTTATTGTGATACACTCATCTGAATGATGTAAGCAACCTGCATGTGAGATTTTTAAGAGAATAGAGAGATTCCTAGATAAACTAGCTAGTGACCAAATTTTACTCTGAAAACCTAGTGACATGATAAAATTTGATCTTGAGACCCCTAACAAACTTGGTAAAATCATATTTGATCACAAGTGATGGGCAGACAAGACTGACACTAACAGATGCAGCCACCCAATATAGAAGGATCATCATAAATGTAAATTCTCACAGTATGTTCACAACCATACATATAACAAAACACGTATACAATCATGAACACCACATAACTCCACGCATCTTGAGTCATATCAGACAAGACTCAGGGTCTTACGCTCCCTCCCAACTTGATCAAAGTATGAATTCTAACATGCGAATGAATGTGTCGAAGTCGAACATGCTAAAAACTGCATGATTACCAACCAATGATGTGGACCGTTAACAAGCATGAGAGAAATCACCAATAATTCCAATGGTCCTCAAGGTACAACAACAGAATCCGTGAATGTGAAAATGAAGTCGAATCCGAACACTCGTGGAATCATCCAATCGAAGGCCAGTGATGGAAACCATTCATCGGATGCGAAGAAATTGTCATTAAGGCATGAAAGCTATAAGGTACTGAAAGGGAGTCTCTAAGTCGTCTTCCTAGATAATGAGCTGAAGTCGATAGCAAGTGACCCATCGAAGGAGGGTCATAATGATTCCCTCCTCATTGACACAAAACAAGGAATAAAGTGGAATAAACGAGTATGACCCAGGACTATGACAAAAGGTCAGACAATGTATAGGTAGTAAACTACAGATAGGACTTCTCTTGAACATATTGGTGGGAGGACTTTGAAGTGTGGCAGCGTTTGACTCAACATAGGACCATGGGTCACGATGACGAAGTGGAATAGTCAGATGAGAGGCAAAATGGATCACCCAAACCTGGAAGGACAAGTGACCGAGTGAGGATATCCTAAACCAGACACGAGAAACAGATGAGTGTCATGTTCAAGAGTGACATGCTATCAATAAAAGAGATGTTTCACTTTCACTTTTTCCCCACTATTTCTAGTGAGTACCTCTTTAATTTTACACAATCTTGAATAGGATACCATATGCTTGTCATATAAGTTCACCCTTTGGATGAATCCATCCTAGTAAATTTTACGAGTCCTAGGAAGGAGAAACTAAGTCTCATCATGGTGATGAGTCTTTCGTTGTAAAATTTTTAGCAAGTCTGATGGAAGAAGAACTTGGTATATTTTTCATATTTAGAGAGTTTGAAAAAAAGATGAAAAATAAAACTCCATCATGTCCCTTTTCGTAATTTGTCCCTCGAACCCGAAAAGGTAGAAAAAAATATTCGAGAGAACCTCCTGACCATGTCGATCAAGGTGTACATTTTTCATAAATAGTCAATCTTAGCCCGAAAAAGGGATAAATATATACTGGGACGACGTCAATTCATCTAATTTAAGGAGTTTGAAATGACAAGTACTCGGTGATATTTTCATGTTTCAAGAGTTAGAAAAGCACTGAAAGATGACTCCTCTTGGAGGAACAAGTGGTAAAAAAGGATAGCAACTAGTTCCGGTAATGATGGAACTGCTCAAAACATGTAATGGTCAAGAGGCTGGATAGTAAGACCACTCATCATAGATGTTCCTTAGGCACAAGTAAAACAACCAAGTGAAAGCATATGATCAGCCAAAGAGATGGTGATGATGGAATGAAAGAACCAAGACTCATCTGGAAAAAATCGGCTGATAAAAACAACAATCACGAGAAGTAAAGTGGGAAATGGTTTCATTTTTTCACAAGCTTTAAACATGACAAAAAACTATGCTTGGATTTAATTTCATTTTTACACAAGCTTGAAATGGAAACAAACTGTGCTTGGGTTTGGTTTCATTTTTACACAAGCTTGAAACAAAGATAAACTATTCTTGAGATAAGTTTGCATGCCCCCAACATAATGACTCAATTTGAGGTACATGCCCCCGGAACTTTATTTGATTTAGCTAAGTGGATGGAATGAAGGTTCACTTACTATATCAAGTGAAAGACTCGACTCAGATTTTACAAGATCTAATCAAAGACTCAAATTGGAAGGGGGTTTGTTTCATTTTTTAATGAACTTGACACAATAATAAAACCATGCTTATGACAACATGTTTCATTTTTACCGAGATTGATGCAAGTGAATGAACCATGCTCATAACCAATTTCATTCTTTAACAAGGTTGACATAGTAAAAGAATTATCCTCATGGAGACCTATTTCATTTTTTAATGAGGTTGACATAGGAAAGAAACTATCCTCATGACCCTTGTTTTATTTTCTAATGAGCTTGACACAAAACAATGAACTTTTCTCCAGACCCTTCATCACAACCTAAAAGAGGACATGGATTCCAAGAGGTTCTCATCAAATGGTAGAACAACACTCTGGAAGGGATACATGTCCAGGGATTCAAATGAAAAATCGGGCTCCAATGCCCCTAATACATGGTGTACTGCATCACCTACTAGATCATCAGTAGATGTGGGTATGGAACAGGTTGCCACATAATTAACCTCTGGTGGGGGTGATACCTCTTGCACATAAGAACCATTTAGGGATAATGGTTGAGTGGGAGCTGATTCAGGACCAATGAATGTAAGTTGATCAATGATCACAATGCTTCCTTCATGTGGGAAACACATCACTCGAAAGAGGGAAGAGACAAGAGCTCCCATGACATAAACAAAGTCATGAACAAAGAGTAGATTAAAATCTAAAGGGCCTTGGACAACCATCATGTCTATATAGACAAACTTTCCTCCCAAAGTAATAGGTAACTTAGGAAGGATCCGTTCTTCTGTTAAAAGCTAATAGATTCTAGGTGATGGGGACAAGTTGAGGAGAAACTAAAGTTTTCCAAGCAATTGAGGAAAAAATTCTAACAAACGTGCCCTCATCTATGAATATGCTAGGTACGACAATATGGTAAGCCTATATTGTAATCTAGAAAGGCACATAAGACAAAAGGCAATATCATGCCGGTCGATTCCAATCAAAATAAGTGACTAAACTCCTCGGAAGGGGTGTTGTAGGAACGTGAGAGCTACCCTCTTGCTCTATGGGAGTAGGAGAACTTCTCTCATGCACCTTAGGAATAGGAGGATTTCCCTCCAATTCATTCGAAACTAACGAAACCAGAAGAACCTAAGCAGTATGATGTTCACTCTCTACCGAAAAGGTACAGTTAACTGAAGGTTGAGTCAAGTCTACCATTTTCTAAACCAATGGTTGGTCAAGAACAGACTCATGAGACTCTCTTTCAGAGAGAGTGGGGTTGACCAAAGATAAATTTTGATCAATCACTGGACAACTAGTGAAGGATCAGGGTAAAACTTTCGATACCTAGTCAAAAGACGAGGTTGAGAAGCTATAAGGTTTTCAAACACTTTGGAAGCTTCATCCATAAGAGGACAAAGGTGAACGGGATGATTACCTTCACACAAATTACAAGAAAATTTAAATATTCCCTTTTTTCCATGAACTTTATTATCACTAGTTGAGGGTTTATCACCAGCATGAACTCTAGAGGTTGATGACAAAGGTCGATGTGAACCTGTGGACCACATTTCTAAGACCTTGGTAATCCCAGGACAATTCCGAAGAAGGTGGACACCCTTACATAACATGCAAGGGAATTTTACTTTCTGGGGCTAGTCGGGAGATTTTTCTTTATTAGTTGCATCAGTAACAATAGTTGTTTGGTTGCCCCTTTGCTTATTTTGCTTCTTCTTCTTCGTCCTCTTCTTCTTCTTCTTAGATTCTTGGTTACTAGAATCCAAACTTTCACTAGGCGAAGAGGAAGAATGAGGTGAAGAAATAGGCGAAGAAGGCAAGGGGTCAAGTCTAGGATCAACATGAGGTTGATGTTGTTCAGGTGGAGGAGAAGTCGATTGGAAAGAAGTTTGGACACTCAGAATCACCGAGGTCGAAAATAGCGAAACTGGCAGACCAATGTTCAATCCAGGAAGGGACAACGTTGCCATATAAGGAGCACCAATATTTCCAAAAGAAGGAAAAGGACTAGGATTCCCATCAAAGGGATTTCCTTTACTGGTAAGCTCAAGAAATGTTGCCATCAGTATCAGCCTAATATCTACTAAGTAGTACTTCCATAGGAAGGATGTTGTTCCACAGTCAAATATTTTTTAATTTGAAACAAAAAGTTTACCTTTTCATGTTTTAAGAGTTGAGAAAAGGACGAAAAGGTGACTCTAGTCGCTTTCTTTGGTTTAGTGAGCTTGAAAGGACAAGTACTCAGTGATCTTTTTAAGTTTAAGGAGTCAAAAAAGATCGAAATGACTACTCAGGATACTCTAGGAAAAAGGGATTACCAAGTAACCGTGAACTGCAATATACACCTTAGCAAATAAATTTACTAAGGACTTAATGTACGTGCAGGCAATCTCCCCAAATGTTGTTTTCGTTGTATCATGTTTACAGGGTGGAAAACTCGGCTTCCTATGGATAAAGGTTTGCAACCTATGAGGGTCTGCCTCTATATACTCGATGGTACGAGGAGCACAAGTCTGTGTTATCACTATCTAATGCAAGAGCATTGCGAACGTCATCTTCTAAGTTTTATAGATGGAAGAACACGTATCTAGCCTAGACCACTAAGTATGAGCGTTAATGTTTCAAATGCTCCTTAGATTAATTGAGGTAAATTTTAGTTTAATCTTGAATTAAGTTTCAGTTTTGAGGGCTCAACGATGTCACCTGTTCCTAGAATGCAACTAACTAATGAAAATGAAACTTTTCATTCGACAAAGGCTATTCTAACAAGGGAAGAGAAACAACCTATTAATGCATCAAAAAATAAAAAATAAAAACATCAATACAATTTTTTCAATACAATAAGTAAAAATGAAATCTAATCTTTCATTCTACTAACAAATACAATGCCATAGAAATGAAATTCTTTTTCGTTTCCATAAAGATGCAAGAATGATCTTCCTTTCACTTTAATGCAATCAATGCAAACTAGTGCAAAAGAGCAAAAGAAAATGCAAACAATTCACTAATCATGAAAATCTCTTTCACTTTCTGATGTGAATGCAAGAAATGTTTCGAAAATACTTCAATGATATGCACTTTCACTTTTCGAAACACAAGAATAACAACAAGAACTTCCTTTCAATTCAATAAAAAACAAACAATTTTGTAATCTATTGCTTGCCAATGAAACTAAAGTGACTTTCAAAGTATCTACTTTATTTGACACTAATGAAAACAACTTTATACCAAAAGTGACTTGTAGAGGGTGTCCAAACACAAAAAGACTCTTTGAACAAAGGTAATTGATCTCTAAAGAACAGACCAATAAGTGAATGAAGGGTGACCTAAAAACCCTAGAAAGAAAATCAAGCTTGCAACACACTTAAACCAAAGCAAGAGGCAATTGTAGTCAGATAAACATGTCAACCAAGACAAAGACACTATAATCACACTGACAAACCACTCCTAGAAGGAAAAATACTGAAATCAAGAAGAAAAACCTAAATTTTCTTAAACTTCTAGGATCATCACACATGTCATAGGAAAAACAACGATAATCACGACAATAATTACAACATCCGCGATGTCATCACGATTGTCAGAGAGAAAACTGTGATGTTCAAGAAAGATGAGATAAGACCAAAAAATCTTCAAGATCAACAAAAATTAAGAACCTTCAAGCAATCACCAGTAGGTGAAAAAATTTGCAGACAAACAAACAAGCCTGAAAATGAACGGTTGGTCAAACTCAACAAAAAGTAGGATGAAGGATTGAATGGAAAGATTCATAGCATCCCTAGTGGAGTCACCATTTTTTTGTCTAGGTAAATCCCCTCTGGGGACGAAGACGACCCCTCTAGCACAATGAGTGGGACTAGGAACCTATGTGACAATCTGCTAGACACTTTCCTAAGTTACAATTGAAAAGAGAGACAAAGAAAATGGCCTACCTCATTCTGATGCTATCTCGATCTCCTTTGTTGAAGACCTTGAAACACTTGCGTCACGGGCTCGTTCCTGTTGCTTACAACATTTATACACCTGCGCAAGATATCAAGACACAACAAGGCATGCAAATGCAAATAGCATATTTAAAATAAACATAGTTAACTGATCAAGGATTGTTAAGATAGATGATACATGAACATAAACATCAATGGAAAATGAACCAGCAATTGTATATTAATAGAAAAGAAGGGGAATCATACAAACAAGCCTTGATGTTAATAGGCTCTCCTTGAATGAATATCCAAGTCCCTAAGCTCTCTAAACACTCCTTCTTTAAGCTAAATATGTAGCATATAGGCACAATCTTAGCATAAGGGTGCAAATAGACATAGACCAACCATTTCATAATGGGAGAGGATGAATATATAGGTTGGGAAAGGGAGTTATGATCTCTCCAAAGATAGGAGTAGGTCCTTATCTCAAGGAGGTAGCTTATAGGGATAAGACCAAGAGGCCAAGTTGGGAGAATTGACCTCATCTATGCCTAACAACCTCTAGCTCACCGCTCTGGAAGCTTCTAGATCACGAAGCTTCTCATCCTCTTTGGGAAAATTTCCTTTTTGGGATCATCATGGGTAGACAATTGAACAGAGTGATGCTATCACAAGTCGAGTACGATACAACAAATGATCGTCATTGTTTTTAGTCTCATAAGGGCAATGATTCTCAAATAAGGGTTTTAGATCTACTTCCTTCATGGGAAGCTCAAGGCATTTTCCAATCAATGTCTTAGGAAGGATTTGAGCTGCATATCTGAATGAGTACACTGCATGATGGTCATGTTTCAAACACTTCTGGGTATGTCATAGGGAAGTGCAGGATGTGTGAAAAAATACAGTGTAACACCTGCCTAATAAGGCCTTGTCCAATAAGAGCTTAAGATGCCAATAGTTGTCGATGATATACATATACTATGTGAACCTACCACAGGTATGACCTATGTCAGGTACCTAGTCGTAGGTAGACCCATGTCAGGTACCCAGTCACACACGTCTGCTAGTATCTCAGTGTCTGAAAGAGATAAATGCACCCTTACAATTTCATGCTCATCCTGCTCAATTTCAACTTGAATGGGTAATGGAGTGTGTTCTCTATAGTGTTGGGTAGAGTTAGTGACTCTCAACTAGGCATGCAAACTCTCCTGTGCAGATTGAGAGGTAGATACCCTTCTCACCCATGCTCTCTGATGAGGCATGATGATCAACAAGGGATGAACAAACTACGAAGAGAAGTTGGTCATGAATACTAAGGCAAGAGGAGGGACAAAATGAAGTAGAATTTATAAACAAATAAAGAAAAAAGCTTAGGGTTGGTTCACAGAAGAGCGCACAAGAGAAGAACGTTGCAAGGAAAGGCCAAGAAAAGTTGGGCTATTGATAAAAGTGGCTAGAAGATATGGGAGCAAGAGAGAAAGAGTTTGATAAAGGCTTTGCTCTATGAGGGAGAGGAGGAGAGAAGACTAAGCTCTTGTAGAGCAGGGAAGATTGACCTCTTGCTAAGCCCTCACAAAGAAACAAAGAGCCAAGGAAATATAAACTCTTGATACACCAAAGTATATAAGAAATTGGAAGGATTACATGCTGAAGAAGGTTGTTACTAGAGACCTCTTGTCACATCAAGAGCGATAACACTACTAGTTGAGCTACATTGATTAACAGAGGATTGCAACTTGTATTCCCATTGAGTTCATAAACCACATCATTACCATTTTCTTGGTTTTGTGACCACCATCATAACCTTTTCACCTAGGACAGGGACATCCGACAACCATGGATCACCAAAAGCACATACCATGGATATGCCCAATCACCACCTGAACTGAACATTTAACACTATAATGTAAACCAAACTAGCCAACCTCAAACTTTTATAATCACTCTTGTTGCGCCGCTAGGCACATTCTACAGCCCAGTATGACCTTGATGTGTAAGTATTTCACATCCTCAAAAAATAATAAAAATAATTTTCGTTAATGTTGGCCAAAAAATTCACTTGAATCTTAAATCGCTAATGTGTTTAATATCTCTTTTATCATATACATGAATTTGAATGGATCATAAATTTACCTTTAAAAAAAAGATTATCATATTAAAGTTTCAAATTAGGCAAAATTTTAAACATCTTTACTCTTTACTCAAGACAATATCATTTCTTAAATAAAAAATAAAAAGGTTAATATAACACAAAGAATAAAAAAATCCTGCTCCAAAATATTTTAATACTTATTTTAATTAAATATTTGTAAAATTATTTTTGAAAGGAAAAACCATATATCTTACTTTGATGTAGTTTTATTAGAAATTTTGTTATCATGATTGCGTCGAAAGACACTTTACAACCCGGTAATAAATATAAAAGAGGTATAAAGAGGTATGGTAAATAAATAAAAATATATCAAATAGGATTAGAAACCAACATCTAATTATATACCAAGTCTATGGGCCAAATTATTATTAATACCATGCAAAAAAACATTCTTAACCCTAATATTAATATT
>APFE031693856.1:45077-83446 GCA_000404065.3 Pinus taeda
TATTAATAAAAACCATCTATTATTATTAGTATAAATTTTTGTTTAAATTTACATAATTATTAGGTGATTGCACCACCAACCCGCAAAATTTAAATTAACATATGTAGATATAGACAGAGACCACTCAATTGAGTGGCAAAGCCAACTGCCACTGGTGAATCCATTTTGCCGTGAGAATTAAGTTTGGGAGCATAATAAATACCCGTGGAAAGGAATGTAGTATGGGAGGCAATTCCATAATGGAGTACATAGCAAATGGAAAGGAGTTTCCATAATAGATGAAGAAACAGGAGGTACAGGCAGGTTTAAGGCCCGGCCATAAATTGCTCCGGAGCTGCGCGAGTGCCACAGTTCTGTCGACTGATGATGAGTGGAGTCCCCTTTTAAATTTCATATTTGTCACAAGAATACTAAAAAGGCGTTGGTTGGGTTTCAAATGGGTATTTTTTCGCTTTTTGGATATATTTTCAAATGAGTTTGTTTAAAATCTGATTAAAAATTGTTTGAACAGTACATTATTAAATCGATACAAAATAAATTCTTTGTGAATTTTTGAAAGTTTTGAATCCGTTTGCATTTATATAAAAATACTTTCTGAAATATATAAAATACGGTCTGAACAACCGAAAAATCCTCACCGATATTTATATTTTCAAATTCCACAAAAGTTATTTAAAATAAAACCTTGGACTTTCCATTTAAAATTAAATATTAACATAATTTTCAATAGCTATGAATTAGAAAATTAGAAACACAGCTGTCTGTCTGGGCCCGTTACGTTTCAAAATCAATGCATGACATAATTTTCAATAACTACGTTTGAACGGTGAATTAGAAAAATGGAAAAAGCAATTATAGTGCCTTTAAAATAGGTTAAGTGCCATGTGAGGTGGAGCGTGCACACTGACTACACAGAATTATTAGCTTTTATAACGTGGAATTGTCTGACCCACTTTGACGAGCATTCAGTAACAAACGCAGAATGTCCGACAAAACACGAGATACGGTATCACAGCAAATCTGGTTTTAAAAATCTATCGAAACAGCATGGAAAACCAAGGAATCAAGAAATATAAAACAGTAACAGTCGTAATTTTTTACTTTGGGTGCCTACATGAACATTAAAAATACAGACTGTAGTACAGAAAACCTTGTAAATTGACTCATCGAACCAGACCAACCCAAAATTTCCGCTACTGCGCACGATACATAGCTCTTCGAATAGGCATTCAAAATAAATTAAAATTATTGGAAACATACTATAATTAATTAATATATTGGTGATCTGTGGGGAACACCCTTTCTCCTGCTAGTTGATGGCCGGGCAATAGAGTGGGGCGCCGCTACACGCCTGCATATTTTCTTTACCAAAGGCATGTCTATTTCCGAACATGTCAACATCCAACGCACATCGTTAGCATTGGAGCCAGAACATGTCTCTTCTAACATACTGCTAGCGGATAATTCTTCTCCGATCTCTGCAAGCTTTCCATCCTTGGAACTAATTTCTCTTGGGGAGTAGTAAAAAATATCAGGAAATGGCAGCGAACTGCAATGGTACAGTAATGTAGATAAATCCTTTTCTTTATTCAGCACAGCATTTACCTGCAGCATCAATCCCAATGGCACGCCTACTTGAATATTGTATAGCTTGATTTTTATAAAATTACGCTACAAATTTTGACAGTTGGTAAAAGTGTGATTGCAACATGAGCAGATTATTCTATAATTTTATTTTGGGAGGATTATAATGCAAGTTCTTAAAAAAAAGGACAGAACAGCCAAGGCAGTCATGTGACCTTGCACGAAACCGAGCAATAACAGTACGCTTCTTGCAGACTTCTGTCACAAGTTTGGCAAGAGTTTACCAGTCCTTTGGCGGGCCTGGATTGGGGCCGCTGGTTCAAAAATACGACCTTCGCACTATTAATGATATATGTCTGCAAAGCTCCGGCCAACCAAAAAAGAAAAAATGAATTTATTAGACACAAAATTGGTTTTTATCCAGATAATCTTGATTGTTCATCTCAGGCTAGCGAATGCCACACCTGCACTAGCGAGCAATCTAGAAGCTTCTGCAAGTCTAGAAGCCGGATAACATCGTGGTACACATACCTTCGCACCTATCACCACAGAAACAAATGATATGACTCACCCTTGGAAATTTTAACAAGAAAAACATATACATGCTGCTTTGTTTTATATAATGATAAGTTAACTGCATCTTTCTGAAGAAAACCTGAAGAAGCCGATGCGACCGATGGTTGGGAAGACAATGTTGACAGATACTTTTGCTGCAATCGATGCAAAAAATGTTGCTTTCGTTTTTCCTTAATTCTAGATGGTTCGAACAGGCAACAAAGAATTTATCAGTCAGCAGTGCCTCTAACCATGCTGGTTTTGAATGCGAAGGATACAGAGCATATCCCACCTGCATTTACCACAAGAATTTCATATTATTTTAAGTGGACAAACTAGCGTAGAAATTTGATACCTCTAACTTTAGAAAAAAAAAAGTGGGGGACAACCCTATTCCTGCCAATTTTGAGTTCTGTGGGGTAGATTTAAAAGTACATTAAGAAGAATTAGAGCATAAATAGACCAAGATAAAATAACTACAAATTGCTCAGATTCGGACAGGAAATGAACGACAGCTGGAGTCTTGTCGCGAATTATGTTTCCAAATTGCTAAATGCTCAAGAATCGAAAACGCGCCAATACGACCTCTGGAAAAGGCCCAAATCTGGGGAACTGGTTCAAAAGCGTGCATAGATAATTTAACATTTTATAGAAAAGCTCAATGGTTGAGAGTATTAAAAAGTTAAAATAAATAAAAGTTCGCCTAATTTCCATTTTTCTAAATAGAAGTTGTATAGATGGCAGAAAATTACAGATTCTGAGGATCGTTCCTAAATCTTTAAAACTATTACTCTGGCAAGTAGAGTGGAACTTGATCTGAACTTAAACATTTAATAGAAAGAGGGATACTTAATGTTTAAGGGCTAAACAGTAAGGATTTAACGGAGGATTTTAACGTGCTCAAGTTTAAGATGCAAAAACCTTAAAGCACAAACACAAAATATGAGGAGATCCCGCAGCTTTATATTTCAGGATTCATACTTTTAAACTATTTCCAATCTTGGCGGAAGGATTCACGGCTTTATAGGTCCTTCCTTCAAAAGTCGTGAAAAGGAACTTGATTCCTTGAAGATTTAAATAGATTTTAATGAGAAAAAGTGTAAAAATTTAGATCCTTATTTAATTTACTCGGCTGTATGTTAATTTATGAAATTATAACAACTTGAAAGCAAAACCACCGAGATTCAATTTATGAACTTGCAATTTTAAAGAAAAATCACTTATATCCGGAATATGATACTATTTTGCGATCTGAATATAATCAAATGTTCAAAATTATTGGGAATTTTATAACCAGATCGTTTATTTTGAAAATTTAGCTAATCCAAACAGCTAAAAAACATGAATTTTATAACCAGATCTTTAATTTTGAAAATTTCACGAATTGAAACAGCTAAAAACATGAAACCTCTACAGTGCAAGCTTTTGTGTTGGCCGCTTATTAGTTTGTAATTTTTATCAAAGATATCAAAATTTGTTCACGCTGGCTCAAAGTCGATGACTCGATTTCAAGCAAGTGCTCCGCAATTAGCTATGAAATGACTTCAATTTCTAAAAATAATCAGTCGGCGGCTGCAAAAATTCTGTTTTTTTGACAAAGCCACGGCTTAAACTCCAAAGTTCTGGAAAGCTGGAGATATCCCTCGCGGATGCCCAAATTCTTAAAGAATACGTGTCTAATAACTCAAACGAGTGGAAAATTTTGAAAACAATTAAAATCCACTGGAAATTGAGTGCCGACTATTCCGTTTAATTCCAAAGCTCGTAAATATGAAACTTGAACTGATAACCTATGTAAACGTACAGAATTAAGCAAAACTTACCATATCGTCTGGGAAGTGGAAGCTGCTGCTGACAAATCTTCAAGAATTGGCGAGGAGAACAATCATACCGTAGAGACCTGAGCAATTGATTGAATTAGAATTTCCTTTGTTGCATAATACTCGTCCAAACGAGGAGGCGGCGCTGAAGCACAAGAAACAGAGGTGAAGGATACCAAATATAATCAAGAATCCCTCGGAACGCCTCAAAATGCCGCGCCAACAAACGGAGCAGTGTACCGGGCCCGGTAGCCGTCCATTCGTTTGACTCTGGAGCTCCAAGGCATCTAGGTTTAGAAATTCAAATACAGGTTCTCATCGCCATTTTTTTTCGGTGTGCCGGAACCCTAGACCGGGAATAGGTCTAGCGAGAGGACGCGGGGTGCCCACGCTTGAGCCCCCGCGAGCATATCACCTTTTGTCGGTCGCCGTGGCTGACAGTCTTTAGCAGCGATAAAAACGGTATGGACGTACTTAACACGGGGCCCGCCACATATTCGGGATGGACACGATTCCCGCCGATTTTCTGTCCTCAAACTTATCGTATTTCCTCCTAACCTCATCGGCGCTGCAATCTGCCCAATTTAAACAAATCAACGCCCATCACTGTTATCGAACGAGCAGACCAATTATCGAATTCAGGGACCATCGGCGACTCGCACTTTGAAACCATTCGCAATTTCACAGAACTTCAAGTTACGTTGGGTTTTCATCTGAGAATCCTTTTAATGTTACTAAAATCACTATTAGAAATTAACGCAAATAATGTTAATTTTGTTTGACCAAGGCTTTCACATTAGAAAGTTCAAATGTTGTTTTTAAATCATGAGCTTATGAATAGGTTTTTGAAAAGGAATATGCATCCTACATACAATGAACATAACTTAGGATTCTCAAAATGTGTGGAGTGGGCCAAAGAAGCCACATGGGTTTATTGTTCTTAGAAAAGTAATTTTAACTTTGGTGTAATAGAGATTTCAATCCTTGACAATGATGAAAAGCCTCGCTTGGATTCTGAATACGTAAATATTGGTGTGTATGTTCTTTATGGGCTCTTTTGCTTTGCTTTTTCATTATTGATGTAATATTTGAGGGGATAAACTTTCATAAGCATATAATGGTGTCTTAACTTATTTTTTAGTGCTTTATGTTGATGTGAGCCATAAAAATCATTAAAAGATTTTTAAAATTTAAAAGAGAAAGTGGTTTTTAATAGTGGCTTAGTTGATAATTTGAAATATATTATTTAAATGGAATTTAAATGGTTTAATAAGGCATTTTTAGATAATTTTATGAACGAGTGTAAATTTGAGTTTCATTTGAATAAATTTAACCATATCTAATTGCTTGGTTACATTGGCCTTGGAGGAGATTGAGACTAGGGTTTAATGGTATTTTACCTTCTACAATGTTGAATTATTGCATTAGCAAGGTTTAATTAGAGTTGAAGTGCTAATATTATAAGGACACTTTCTTTGGTGGTAAGCTTACAGTAATTTCCAAAACTTTATAGGCTAGTGATGTTTATTCTTTGCATCAATTTATTTTAAAGTAGTGATATCTAAACTTGCAGGAGATCTTGAGAGCCTTTCGTTTGGGTAAGTGTAGGGAAAAAGGGGTTTTCTTTGCTCCCTTATGATCCAATTAGTCAAACATATAACCATATTAGAAATTCTCTTAATATTGGTAGTGTTTGAGTCGAGATTTTTTTAGTACATTTTTTATGTACTCTGCATACACTTTTTGTGATTTTTATTCTGAATACTCAAGGGATTAAATTAATCTACAAATTTTCATTCAAATAAATTGAAAAAGATAGAAAATAAAACATCAAGCAAAAATGATCTTAACAAGACTACCCTTATTTGGATATATATAATATAATATATATTATATATATATATATAATTAATATATATATATATATATATATATATTATATATTCATCTAGTATAGGCCTTGAAAGCTCTAACCATAGTTAGACCTAGTAATGAAAGTAAGCTAGTAAAGTTTCTTTTAGGCCAATCCAACCTAGAAGTGGTAGTTGTCAAGCTTGCTCTCCAAAATATTGAGGGTAATGAGTCAAAGATGTAAGATGTTATTGGTTTGTAAAGAAATTGACCTCATAGAATTTTTAAGGCTTATCCAAACCATGTAAGAAAGTATATATTCCACCAACTGAATTTTATTAGCAAGAATAATATTATTTGTTTACAAGAAGTCAAAATCATGGGTTTTCTAGTACATACATCCATGGTCATCATGTGATCAAGTGCCTCACTCTTTTATGCTAATCATGTTTAAGGAAAAATAGGGTGTTGTTGTGCTAGTCTCCCCTTAATATGTTATTCTAACTCAACTTAGAATCCATGTTATTTTCTGTATGTTGCCATGGATGCTCCACTAGAATAGTTCACCACAAAGCAACTTGTATGATGCTGAAATATTTTACTATGAATGTTTATTTTCCTTAAATCTCAAATTTATTATCACTGTATTATTACTCAAATTCAGGAAAGTAACTAAAATATAAAATGGAAAGTACAAGCAAATGAACACACCATCCACACAGTTGAACAATATATGTCCTCAGAAACCTAAAATGGGAGAAATATTAGCTAGAAAGGGAAGACTATGCTCTAGTCATTGATTTGATTATGAAAATGCAAATACAAAAAAAAGGGTCACTCACTGTGGAGTTTCCTTTCACATTATGGCCTAAGTGGCTACTATATAAACAACTTCCTCCTTTGTTATGCTCTCAAATCATACTCCTGGATTCTTTGGTTAACTAAGGCACAATACAATGCTAAA
This sequence comes from Pinus taeda, assembly GCA_000404065.3. Classification (NCBI taxonomy): domain Eukaryota; kingdom Viridiplantae; phylum Streptophyta; class Pinopsida; order Pinales; family Pinaceae; genus Pinus; species Pinus taeda. Next base: position 51,852 of record APFE031693856.1, read on the forward strand.
AGAATTTAACCCCCTCTCCTCCTTGCGACATTTGTTTAATAGATTCACAGTCATCTAAGGTTAGGGTTTTTGCATCCTTTAACCCTAAATCAGTGTTAGTTTTGAACCTTATAGAATCTACTTGAAACTCTACATGTAGCTAGCCCTAAATTTGTGAGTAATGGTGTTGTCATGGCATCCACTTAGTTCCACAATGATCTAAAGTAGGTCAACTTGCAAGAGGCATAACTTTTGCATGCAATAATTTTCACATTGTTGGAGAGGAATCAACACGTAAAACAACATCAAGGGGTTGAGAGGTATGCCCGCACATTTATTACAAAAAAAACTATCATTTAATGCTTCATAATGGATTTAGAAGGTTTTGGACCTCAAAATTTCCAAACTAGGACTTTCCACTCAATATGTGCCATGCTAGATGATAAATCATACAGTGATCCATTTTGGATAGTATCTCCCCATGTAGGGAGGTTTTTAGTCTCCAAAATATTTTACTAAATGAGGTGTGTAAATTTCTCCTCTACTTTCTTCACAGAGTACCATGTTTTGTTGCCTAGGAGTTGTCATTTCAAATCAATCTTCCAAAGGTCATGCTACCCTTTTCCCATATTTATGGACTTCTTTTGAAAAAAATTATCCTAAGCTAATTATGCTTGATCTTTCAGTGCTAATTCATTTATGGCAAGCAGGAGTTGCTCCTAAATTTCTTAATCTAACATGGAAGGTTCTTAGAGTTGTATATTTTCCACATTCACTGTTAAGTAAATGCACATATATAAGAGTAAACTAAGTCTGTAGGGATTATTACCCTCCTTCTCCAACACAACAAAAAGGTCATACCACAAATCCTTGATCTTCTTACTAGAACCCTGTAGCCTTTCTTTTTTCACCAATAACCAAAATCTATCTCACACCTTGAATGCTTTCTCAATTCTTTGTTGGTCATGTCAAGTTGTGTACTGTTCTTGTGAATGTATTTAGTACTTGCAAGTGGATGTGCCTAATCTTTTCAATAAATTTATCTACTTTCAAAGCTTCTCCTATGACATATTCCTTCACCCCTCCTTGTTATCCATGTACATCATCCAAGGGTGAAGGAAACAATACCCAAATAAAGTTTTGAAAGGGGATTTATTAGTAGAATTATGGACTATTGTATCATAAGATTATTGAATATAGATTAGATTCTCATCCTAGGTCTTTAGATGCTTCTAATTGTAAATCCCTCAAAATTTGAATGAAGGTCTTGTTGACTACTTCTATTTTCCCACATATCTATGTGTGGAAGGCCATAGGTCTCTTAAATTTGGTTTTCATCTTCTCCTAAAGTATATTTTAAAAGGAACTAAGAAATTCAATTTCCCTATGTTAGATAATTATCCATGGTATCACAAAGTGCATTGAGACATATTCAAAAAACATATTTGTTTCTCTTGCTCTTTGATGGTCTTCTTACAAGGCATAAGAATCCACATCTTGTTGAACCTATTAATTAGCATAGCTAGATAGTCATGTCTCTTCTTATTTGTTGGTTAACAACTCAAGAAATCCACGGAAATGCTTTCCCAACATTGATTGGTTATAGGTAAGGGATGGTATACTCATTTTTTTTCTATTACGATGCTTATTGCTACAATGAAACATGCATCCTAGAATAAATCAAGCTAATTCTTCTTGCAGTTCGGGCCAATACACATATCCTTGTAAGTTGACAACTATCTTCATAACACCAAAAAATCCTACAAACTTGGAGGTTTGAGCCTCTCCAATAAGTTGTAATCCTTCACCTTTAGGGACATAGAGGTTATCTAGCTTGTAGAGGAACCCATACTGGAGATGGGAATTAGCCTTATTGTCACCTTCTACTACCTTGTCCTTGTATTTGTTAAAGCACTTCCTTAAAGTCCTAATTTTTCAGTACATGTGTCTTTGTATGCATCAAGATGGGTAAAATGATTCATGTACATAAGAATTTCCAAAGCTATAATCTTGGCTGTGGATGTCCTTGAAAACATGTTTGATAACTTATTAGTGTTTCCAAATAAAAGCAATCTGAAATATAATTTCTTCTCAAATAAACACAAAATTTCTCTACTAGATGCAACAAAATATGAACAAAATAAAAGCACAATTACACAATTCAACAACACAAAATTATCTAGGGAACCCAACTTGGAAAACCCTTTGCTTATTATTGAAAAATCTATCGAAGAAGGTTGAACAAGGGATCTTATACAATACAATAAATTTTCATTATGGAACATCCATGTTCTCTTTATTTACACTAAACTAAAACACCCTTGCTTGCACCTTGATCCCTGCTTCCTAACCTAAGGAACTCTTCCTTCTTCAAACTCCCACGAGCCTCACCTAGGCTCGTTCTTCTTTCTCCCACAAGCTCCACACACAAAATCATGCTTCCTATTGCTTGGTCACACCAAAATAATAATCAAACTTACGCCTTTGTACCACCTTTTAAAGTCAATTTGAATGGTCATAGTTAGCGAGTTCTATATTAGGTAAGTCAAACTGGTGGTTCACGACTTAACAAAGGCTCATTACTAATGTTAACTCATCCTTCCTAAATTTTACGAGGCTAACTTAAACTCTTCATCTTGTTCCCAACACAACTCACACTAGAAGATAAATAACTTGACCTTCTATTTTAACACATTGGTTAACTGCTTCATAACTCATCCCAGACTCCTATCTTTTAGGAGCTCGAGCATGCCAAAGGAGAAACTCGTTCTGGCTCCTATGATTAGGCACAAATCAAGGAACCCTTTTCTCGCTAATATTTTGAACACTCCCTCTTAGCGAGGAAGATGTTCCTGGAAGAATCTCGTCCATGTAGATTTGTATCCAACTCTACCAAGTTCTTCGTTGTTGCAGTTGCTCCCTCTGAACTAGAAGAATTCCCTGCTTTATTCTGCAGAATCTTCTTTCAAGACATGTTCTTTCCAACCATGCTTTGTGAGTCCACCACTTTAGTCATATTTGCCATGTACCCTATGTACTTAGGTGTCTACATCTTGATGTTGTGAGACTCAAGTCTCTTATCATCTTCATTAACCAAATTCTCTACCCACTTGGCTCGAACTTTCCCTATACTGGAAGTCTTTGATTGAGTGGTTGCCTCCACTTGCCCTAGGCCATGCTCCTCATCATCTTGCTAGTTAGCCCAACTGCCAACTAGCTTAGATTAAAACTGAGATACTGGATGAGGCTCCATCTTGAGAACTCTATCCTTCTCTCACTCAACCACCACTTCTCCTCTAAGTACTCCCTGCCTTGTTGCTCAAGGCTACACCTGTCTCTACCTACAACTTGTATAGATTCTTTACCCTCACAACTATCTACTTCTTACATCTAGAAGCTAAGTGTTGGAGGTAGCCTTAACTCTATTGAAGATGATATCATATCCCTTGTCCTAAAGGATAGCTACTGAAACAATATTTTGCCTCAATATTGGAACATAAAGAATATATCTAAGATGAAAGGTTTACATGACTCCCTTTGAAAACTGAGAGTACCAACTTTTCTAGTTGCATATTGACCATCATCTCCTATCTCAATCTGAAACTACATGTCCTTCTCCTTCAGGTGGTTGAATCTCTTCTTGTTATTAGTCATGTGGAAGGATGCTCCTGAATCAATATACAATATGTTTCTATCTGCTAAGCTTTCCATGCAGACAATCAATGATAAAGATTTCTCGAACTAGGTAGAAAATTCATTTACCTTTGCTGACGCAACAACATGATTCTTACTAGACTCCTTCTTCTGATTAGGACACTTACTAACATAGTGTCCAAACCCATGGTAATGGAAGCACTTGATCTTACTTAGATCCTTCTTCTTTCCCTTCTCATTGGACCCGACCTCTCCTTGGCCCTTCTTGTTATAAGCCTTTCTACTCTTGCCTACCAAGGCACAATTCTCCTCGTCCTCTATCATAATTGATCTTCCTTATATGGTTCCTCTTCGGATCTATTTCCTATATGTAGTCCATCCAAAACCTTCCCCAATTTGGGAAGTTTTTGTCTCCCACTAACAATATCCTAGAACCCCTTCCACGATTTGTGAAGTCCAAGTAAGGTAAAATTCACAAGATCATTATCAGATACAACCATGCCCACTCCGCCTAGTTCACATTGTACCTTAGTTAACCTTGTCAGAAATTGGATGATGGGCTCATCCTTCCTCATCCAGATACCCTTGAACTTCTCCTTAAGAGCAAGCTTCCTGGTATCACTAGTACTTTGATATAACTTTAGGATTATATCATACATCTCATACGTTTTGTTCTTCTCATGTATATGATGCACTATATGATCTTTGACCTATTATAGAATGGTCCTCCTTGCCTTAATATCATTCTTATTATGTTGGGCCAATTTTTGGGTATCTTGTGGTGGTGGGATAGCCTGCTTCACAAATTCTCCCACACCAATATCTTCCAACACTATCATAATCCTCCCATTTCCAAGCCATGAAGTTCGATGCTCCCTTTGGATTGTGATCTACTCTCAACCCTTGGTAATTCATCTCGCTTCCCTTGAGAGATCTCTAAAACTTGCCCACTAACAACCTATAATCCTTCAAAAATGATTGTAGTTAGGGTTTTTAAAATTTCCCACTTCACTTCTCCTTTAGTCCGTCAAAGTTTGCAGACTTTTGGTCTTGAATATTTCTACTATCACTAGCACTCTTGTTATCCTTCACAAGATATTCTCTCTGGCCACAATCAGGCACCTACTAAAAACCCTCCCCCTAAACTCAATATGCCACCAAAACTATCCAAAATGGACTCTATCCACTAGCAGAACAACATCAACAAAAGGAGACACACGTACCTTATTTTTGCTCCCTTTTTCCTTGACAATTGTGTAATTTTTCTGAACTCTAACATACCTGATTAGGGAACACATCATCCCTCCTAACTCAGTACTACTACCTTCGGTGTTTATCCTCCAAAACAAGCCTAAACTGCTCACTCTTCCTTCTTGTGTATGCATCCTAGGTTGGACTACCTCTTAGGCCTCTTATCCTCCTTCAAAACGGAGATTTGAAGCTGCTGTGACCTCAGAAAGGTCTGCAACCTAGACCAAAAATATAATGTAACTCAAATGTGTGTCAATTTCAAACATGCCCATATCTCACCTCGAATACTCAATCTTTTGCCTAGGGAACTCAACCCTCCAAACAATCTAGAAAAGTCACCAATGTTTTCTCCTTTAAACCTTCGATGGAGTCCTTCAAGTTTGTGGCCACTTCATATATCTTCCTTGGTGTGTTTTAAACTTCGGATTTGCTATGTTTATTCTAATCCATGCTCAGATACCATGTAGAAAATCCATGAAATTATGATATGATAATATGAGCAAACTAAAATATAATTTCTTCTCAAATAAACACATAATTTCTCTACTAGATGCAACGTAATAGGAACAGAAATAAAAGCACAATTACATATTTCAACAACACAAAATTGTCTAGGGAACCCAACTGGGAAAACCATCTTCTTTTTATTGAGAAATCTATTGAGAAAGGTTAAACAATGGATCATTTACAATACAATAAAGTTTCGTTAGAGAACAATCGTATTCTCTCTGTTTACAGCAAACTAAAAACCCTTTCTTGCACCTTGATCCCTGCTTCCTAACCCAAGGAAATAGTCCTTCTTCAAACTCCCACAAGCCTCACCTAGGTGTTGAAAATAGCAACAAGAAATGCTAAAAATAGAACTATTATAAATAGCATTCCAGGTACCAGTGTTGGACATAGCCACAAGGAATTAAAAATGGAAATGTTAAAAATAACATTTATATAAATAGTATTTCGAGATAGATTCCAATTTTAGTTAGTCCCTAAAATAAAATTGAGAAGTAAAATTTGAATTTGATCTTAGCAGCTGTTTGTAAAATAATTAATTAATTCATCTTGAGTTAATTAGTTGTAGGAAATCAAACCTGAAGTCTATGTAAATACATGCAACAGTTTCTCCATTGATTGAGGAAGTTATCCCTCGATTAAAGGAGATCAGGATGAGTTGTACTTTGAGTTGTAATTAATTAGCTCAGTTAACTAAGTTAAGTCCAATTAAATTAGTTCCAAATAGTTAGAGAACTAATTGTGAGTTCAGTCAGTTAATGCATGCATGCATGTAACTGCATGTTGCTCTCTAAATAACTAAATATTCTCTCATAAATAACTCATGAATGTCAGTTCAGTCAAAGACCCAGTTGAGATCAGAGGAAGGGACAATGTACTATCAATTGGAGGATTTTTCCTATATAGGAAACTCATCCATGCAGAAGGAATTATCTCCTTTAGGATTGTGTAGTTACTATTGAGTTTAATGTGTTGCGTGAGAGGTGAATTCACACAGGTGGTAGCACTGGACCCCAGGAGAAACTACTCAAGAAAATAGGAGGCTTGGAGGACTGAAGGAAGGCATAGGTGTTGTCTATTCTATCTATGAGCAACAGTGAGGGATTGTACTGAGAGTTAGATAGCTTGAGAGCTAAAGCTTTGTGTAATCCTGAGATATTTCCACTTGTATGATAATACAGATAGCGGGGTTTTTAGCTGAGGTTTTCCCCAGAGTATTCTTCTGTGTTTCATGTGTAATTGAATCTTCTTCTCTGTCATATGTGTTCAATTTGATCTTGCTCAAAATCGATTACGCTTCCACAAGTTTGATTGTAGAAGTGGATTAAGTATTTTGCTTTAGTACATTGCATAATCAGTTTAATCTATGGTAGAATTTCTACATGGTATCAAAGCCAGGTTTTGTAGAAAAAGTTCTACATGGTATCAGAGCAAAGGTGATCAAAGGAGAGAATAGTATACAAGAAGTTCTAAGTTCGAAGTTTGAGGTTCCTAAATAAGAAATCGAGTTCTTATCACATCTCATTTTCACCAATGGCATTCAACTGTTTAAGACTCGAGTATGCCCTTGATGGCAACTCGAATTATATAGCCTGGAAGGATCACATGGAAGCAACGTTAGAGGACAATGGTATAAAGGACTTCATTGATCAAGAAGTGCCCATGTCAACAACGGCTAATGCTACATAATTGGCGGAATGGAAGAAATGTGTGGCTAGAGCAAGGAGAATCCTCCTGGAGGGAGTTCGAGACCACATTGTCTCGAGCCTCCATGGGAAGGAGACACCATTTTCGATGTGCAAAACATTGAAATATCTATATCAAAACAGTAGCGATCAGAGGAAGTTGGCGCTAAAAGACAAGCTTCGGAAAATCAAGTGTGAAAAGGGTGACATGATTTCTACATATCTGAACAATCTCACCACCTACAGGGATGATCTTGGAAGTGTAGGGATCACGATAGCCGATGATGACATGGTGAGTCTTGCCCTCCTCGGTCTTCCTAAGAGCTGGCATAGCTACCAAGACTCGGTAAATGGAAGAGAGAAACTGCCAGATTGGGAACGACTTTGGTCTGATCTAATGTAGGAGGATATAAGAAGAAGCACCAGAGATGGTTCTTCATCCAAGGAGGATGAAGAAAATTGTGCCTTAGCGAGTAAGGCAAAGAAAGGGAAGGAGAAGGATTCTCATTCCAAATTGAGTTCTTCCCATGGTGGGAAGAAGTTTGACAAATCGAAAGGGTGATTCTTTCGTTGTCATGAGGTGGGCCATTTTGCTACAAATTGTCCACTGAAGAAATCCAGGATGGGATCCAAGGAAGGATCTGAAGGTGAGGCATTGGCCTCACAGTTCGAGTTGGATTTCACCCTCTTCGCGTGCATGGTTTCATCCATGGTGGGATGTGGTTGGTTTTTTGACAGTGGAGCTTCTTTCTACATGGCTGACGACAAGAGTTTGATCAATACCTTGGAGGAGAAAGATCTCCAGATATTCATAGTGATGGGTAATGATGAAAACTATAGTGTCTTAGGTGTAGGCATAGTTGTTTTTTAGAGGGAGCATGGAGCTTGCATTACCTTGATCGATGTCAAGTATGTACTGGGTCTGAAGAAGAATCTTTTGTCCGTCGCTATGCTAGAAGGAAAAGGCTATGATGTAGTCTTTAGTAAGGGAAAGGTTTTCCTTAGACACATCACCACAAGACTAGTGAAGGAAATCAGTTCATGAGTCAAGAACTTGTATGCTCTTGAGGTTCAAGATGCATGCAAAGCCTTGAGAAGCAAGGTAATTGATGGAGACTTGGTGGTTGAGAGGGAGATTACATTACCTCTCAACATGCAGTGCTAGAAGAAGTCTCAAACAATTATGGAGGAGCCACAATTGGTGAAGAAGCTTCAGGAGGTTGTGGAGCAACCACAACTAGAGAAGCTGAGAGGAGATTGAGTGGAGCCATCCACTCATGTAGATACCTATAGTAGGGGGAAATTTTGAGCCAAGTGGGCAAAGGGATCACATGCATCCATACCTCCAGGTTGGAGGTGGGGCAATGTGGAGTGACATTCCCAAGAAGGCTAAAATAGGGGTAGGATCATTGAGGTACCCAACCTCTTTGATTAGACCTTGCTACGGGAGCCCCAATGAGGAGTAGCACTATAGCAAGACTGGCTGAGTGGGTAGAGACAGATGTAGATGGAGCGATAGAGAGAGCTACAGTGCAGGAATCCCAAGACAATGCAGAGCTAGCAGGCTGCAACAATGCGGGAGGCACAGGAGTCTTGCACCAGTGCAAGGATGGCACAGAGAGGTGTGCAATGGTGCGAGATGCATGGGGTGTTGCAACAGCTTAGAGGTCAGAGAGGGAGCACTTGTCAGCGGCAGAGGGAGCTTCAACATCATAGGATGTTTCTAGCCCAATAGGGAGGTTAGTTGAGATATTTTTTTGTTTCTAGAGTTGTTGGAGCAATAACACTTGGGAGAAGTGTTGCATGCAGAACATTCCAAAGGTTCAGGATCGGGTTCGAGTTGAATGCCTTTCTTGTTGAGAGGGATTGTTGAAAATAGCAACAAGAAATGATAAAAATAGCACTACTATAAATAGCATTTCAGGTACCAGTGTTGGACATAGAAACAAGGAATGAAAAATGGAAATGCTAAAAATAGCATTTCTATAAATAGTATTTTGGGATAGATTCCAATTTTAGTTAGTCCCTCAAATAAAATTGAGAAGTAAAATTCGAATTTGATCTTAGCAGCTGTTTGTAAAATAATTAATTAATTCATCTTGAGTTAATTAGTTGTAGGAAATCAAACATGAAGTCTGTGTAAATACATGCAACAATTTCTCCATTGATTAAGGAAGTTATCCATTGATTAAAGGAGATCAGGATGAGTTGTACTTTGAGTTGTAATTAGTTAGCTCAGTTAACTGAATTAAGTCTAGTTAAATTAGTTCCAAATAGTTGGAGAACTACTTGTGAGTTCATTCAGGTAATGCATGCATGCATGTAACTGCTGCTCTCCAGATAACTGAATATTCTCTCATAAATAACTCATGCATGCCAGTTTAGTCAGAGACCCAGTTGAGATCACAGGAAGGGACAATGTACTATCAGTTGGAGGATTTTTCCTATATAGGAAACTCATTCATGTAAAAGGAATTATCTCCTTCAGGATTGCACAGTTATTTCAGAGGTCAGTGTTGTGTGTGAGGTGAGAATCACACAAGTTGCAGCTGGAGGACCCAAGAGAAACCGCGCAAGGAAATAGGAGGCTTGGAGGATTGAAGGAAGGCATATGTGTTGTCTATTCTGTCTATGAGCAACAGTGAGGGATTGTACTGAGAGTTGGATAGCTTGAGAGCTAAAGCTTTGTGTAATCCTCAAATATTTCCACTTATATAATAATACAGATAGCGGGGTTTTTAGCTGAGGCTTTCCCCAGAGTATTATTCTGTGTTTCACATGTGATTGAATCTTCTTCACTTTTATATGTGTTCGGTTTGATCTTGCTCAAAATCAATTAAGCTTTCACAAGTTTGATTGTAGAAGTAGATTAAGTATTTTGCTTTAGTACATTGCATAATCAGTTTAATTTACGGTAGAATTTATACATGGTATCAAAGCCAAGTTTTGTAGAAAAAGTTCTACACTAGGCTCATTCTTCTTTCTCTCACAAGCTCCACGCACAAACTCATAGTTCCTATTGCTTGGTCTCACCAACTCATGATCACCAAAATAATGATTGAACTTGTGCCTTTGTTTCTCCTTTTAAAGGTAATTCAAATGGTTAAAATTAGTGAGTTCTATATTAGGTAAGTCGAACTGGCGGTTCACAAGATAACAAAGTCTCACGGATAATGTTAACTCACCCTTCCTAAATTTAGGGAGTCTAACTCAAACTCTTCATCATGTTACCAATACAACTCACACTAGAAGACAATTAACTCAGCCTTAAATTTTAACACATTGGTTAACTACTTCATAACTCGTCCTAGACTCTTATTTTTTAGGATCTTGAGCATGCCAAAGAAGAAACCTATTTTGGCTCCTATGCATAGAAAATTTTAGGGGCGAATGTTCGCCCTTTGGCGAAATTAAGGGGTTTTAAATTTTTAGTGGGCGAATATTTTGTATCATAGTACATTTTTACAAATCACCTCAAATAGCCCACCTTATCTTAAGGGAGAGGGTAAAAAAGGTAAATTTAGCCCTTGAAATTAGGAGTTACAACCTTCCATTCGCCCATTTTCAAGAATAGGTTTTATTTAAGTGAATCCATTCGCCCAAATACCATATTTATAAAAGAGGTATCGTAGATTAATAAAAATATAAATAAATGAGAAGTATGGTAAATAAATAAAACATTTTTTATATTAACTCCATATGTCACCTTATATACATACAAGGGTGTAAACAAATAAAAATATAAGTAAAGTGGAGGTATGGTAAATAAATAAAACGTTTTTTTATACTTACTCAAAAGGTATGGTAAATTAATAAAAATATAAATAAACGAGAGGTATGGTAAACAAATAAAACATTTTTTTATATTTACTCCATAAGTCACCTTATATTTACGAACACTCAAAAAAATGCGTTGCGTTATATTTAGGTGAACCTATGGGCAAAATACTATGGGACAAATACCATGGACTAGATTGTTATTAATACCATGCAAAAAACATTATTAACCCTAATATTAGTATTAATAAAAATAAAAATGGCACATGGTATTGACCCACGGTATTCACCAAAATGGCACATGGTATTGACCCATGGTATCCTGGAATGTAGCCTATTTAAATGGGGGAATTGGGACAAATACCATGGACTAGATTGTTATTAATACCATGCAAAAAACATTATTAACCCTAATATTAGTATTAATAAAAATAAAAATGGCACATGGTATTGACCCACAGTATTCACCAAAATGGCACATGGTATTGACCCATGGTATCCTGGAGTGTAGCCTATTTAAATGGGGGAATTAAACCAGCATAGATCCATCTTTACTCTGGATCTACTAACCCCCGAGAGGTATCAAATATCGTGATATGCAAACTAGCATAGAGGTGAAAAATATTGATGCCTCTCGGGGCTTGGTGGATCAAAGTAAAAATGGATGTTGTAATTTAATGTATGTTAAACATTTTAGTTTGGTTAAAAATAAAAATAAAATAAAATCAACTATAATTTTATTAATTTTTATAAATTACTAATAGTAATTTTTAAGCTCCAGGTTTATGATAACCCATGGTAAATACCAGATCTTAACAAGATTTATAATTGAGTAAAATATTCGCCATGCCTGGTGAGAGATTCGCCAAAAAAATATATATACATATTATATTATTGATAAAATCGCTTTCCATTTTTCCCATATACCATGGAGATTCGCCAATTTATTATACTTATAAATTTAGGGGGGGTTCTTAAAATTTTCCCTGCTCCTATGATTAAGGAACAAATCAAGGAACCCTTTTCTCACTAAATTTTCAACACTATGATGACACATGACCCACTAATTATGGTGCTTGTTGAAATTACTCCTTACTCTAACAACTACTACAATTGTTTCTTCACTCCATTTTCTTTTAGAATAGACTATCTATACAACCAAATACTTGGTAATGGGGAGTTAGGTAATAACTGCATCTTTTACTCCACTTCCCTCTCAGGTTAATAACCCTCTAGGCTTTTATAACACTCCTTTGTATGCCTACAAAAACTCCTACAATTATTGTTTATGCTCTTTATACATATATCTTGAGATGCTTATACTCTTACCAATTCATCACCTAATTGATTCTCCTTAAGAAAAGTTGTAAATATTTATTAGTAGAATTGATCAATTTTTTGGTTTGGTTGGCACTGACTAGAGAGATCTTGGATTTACTTTCACATGTGTTATTGATGTGAGTAGTTCCTATTTTTTCTCTGCATCAAGATCACATTCCTGATATACATGTGGGGGCTTCCAAAAACGACACCACACATGTCAATGGGTTCACATCTAACTCTACTTCATCAATAAAATTTGCACTTATAGCAAATTTTACCTTAGAATATTTCATGACATTTATCTCTACATCCTTGTTTATCCATCCCAATTGATATAGGCTAGGATGATCATGAATTTCTAACCTAAGCTTGTTGACTAGATCAAATACTATGAGGTTGGACTATGAACCAAAAACAAATAGAGCATCAACCTTTGTATATTTTTACCTAGATCTTAATGTGGAAGAGTGTAGTCATCTCCTTCTCTTTCTTGTGATGAAAGCTATTTAGATTCACCTCTTTCTGCATTGATATGTAAACAATATTCTCATCCACATCCAAGCTACTCTCTATTAGGTTGCTTTATTCCATGGCTAACATGTTCTTCTTCTTGACATATTTCTAATGGTTCATTGGGTTCAACTTGGATGTAGCTTTCAACACTTATATTTGGTTTAACCATCAATATTAAGTTTGCAAATCTCTAGCACATGTCACTACTCCCTGCAGCTTGGAGGTTTTGTGTGACTTCACCAATCCATGTAGGGGCTCGAGAAAGCCCTCAATGAAGGTGTACATCCTCCAAGCATTTGATAGGCCCAACACCATCATTGAGGCTCTCAAAAACTTCGATATATATGACTTTAGGTTACCCGTTTGTCTAAGTTGGGTTAGCTCCCTGAAGTGAGCCTCAAGATCCCTCTTATCAAATTGCTCCACCGCCCTCCTGGTGAAATCCTCATAAGAAGTCACATTGGCATGCCCCAAGGTAGCCAAGCCATGAAACCACCAATCGTGGGCTTCCCCTTCCAAGTGCAACGGGGCCATCTTGATGGCTTCCACCTCCATCATCTGGTTGAGTTGGAAATAAGTGTCCATCTCAATGTTGCACGAAGTGGGGATGAAACGGGGACGCGGAAGCATCATTTATGATTAGGACTAAGTGCTTCATCGTGCCCTTCGTCAATGCCTCTCTCATAGTCCTTAACATTACGGCTAGGTGGAAAATGTTACTCTCTATTTAATGGAAACTCATCATCCTTCCCTTCATTACCACTGCTCTCATAGTCTTTAGGATTAGGACTAGGTGGAAAATGTGACGCTTGATTTAATGGAAATTCTTCATCCTGGCCTTCATCACTGCTGCTCTCATACTCCATAGGATTATGACTAAGTGTAAACTGTGACTCTCGATTTATTGGAAATTCTTCATCCTAGCCTTCATCACTGCTACTCTCAAGTGCAAAGGATTAGGATTTAGTGGATATTCTTCATCTTGGCCTTCATCATTGATGCTCTCATAGTCCATAGGATTAGGACTAGGTGGAAACTGTGACTCTTGATTTATTGCAAATTATTCATCCTAGCCTTCATGACTACTGCTCTCATAGTCCATAGGATTAAGACTAAGTGGAAACCATGACTCTCTATTCATTTGAAATTCTTCATCATTCTCTTCATCACTATTGCTCTCATAGTCCATAGGATTAGGAATAAGTGGAAACCGTGACTCTTTATTTATTTGAAATTCTTCGTCATGCTCCTCATCATTATTAAACTTATTTAGATTTAGAGGGTAAAATACTTCGGTTAAAAGGATTATTTTTTTCATTTTACCATTCAATAGAGGGGATATGTGTAGGTGCAAATGTTTGTAAACGTTTATTTTTTATATGTCAACTCAATTAAAAAATAATAAAGGGTGAAAAGTAATATAGACCCCATAATGGGGTAGATATTGTTGTGTATGTAAATGAGTGTAAACATTTAAATTTTGACTCAATTAATAATAAAAAGTTAAAAGTAATAAAATTCAATTTTTTATATTGTAATTTTGTGTAGCTTAGTCCCTCCAACTCAAGTTAGAAACTATGTTCTTGGAAAAATTACATAAATAATTATAACTTAAAAATCACTACACAAATATCTAAATATCATACATTAATACTGCAACCATATCCACAAATTATGGCATACAATATGTAAGATAGTTATCCACATACCATTATATTTTGCAATGGCCACAATAAGACCTTTAAGCTATGGTCCAATCAAATGTTTGATTTTTTCTTTTAATAATATTGAAAAACAAATATATATTTTTCAAAAGTAAACATTATAATTTGCATTGGTTAATGCTAAACTAATAGTGATCAATATGAAAATCAATTTTTAGAGTCCTGTTGATGCCCCGAAAATCGTTGCATCAACATCGAGGGATAACCACCCTGTCCGGACCTTAATACAACTCCTTTTTCGTTTGGGATGGTGGCTCCGACTGGATATAATGGGACCAGTTTCACAGTAACGAATAAAAAGGGGTGGATGAATGATTGTTTCCCTAATAGGTGATAATGAATGGAGGACTTAATCTATAAGCGAAAACATAAATGACTAATTTATCCAGGGAAGCTTCTATTCTTAAGTGCAACTTTTGGTAATCTGTGTTCGTCAATAGGAATATAGATGACACTATTCAATAAACAAAGACATTCATTTAAATAATAATTGCTTCGTTCAAATAGTTGAACGAAGTAATTGATAAAACATTGTTACACCTCTCTTTTTATATTACTGATACATGTATGATTAGAAGAATAGAAAACTGTAAACATCCAGTAGTGGAAAGTATAAAGACTGTTGTTAAAACACATGCATATATTCAATAATAGCAAGAATGATCAAACAACAATTCACATAAAAAGAATAAATTCAGACATAGATAATAGTACCATATGAGCTGCAAATCATTCCCAACGTCAATCACAATTTGAATTCCTTCTTCCGACTCAGAAATACTTTTAAATAAAGGCAGTAGTGCACATCCACATAAAAGCTTCGTTATCAAAATTTGGAATAATTGGTCCAGTTTTCATAAAAGAATATGCCTGAAGTACAGTAGTGCAACTTCAGGTTTAAGTCATATACAAAAACTTACGACCCTTTCTAAATACATGAAAGGGTCTATAAATACTAAATTAAACTAACAAACTACAAAATTAAAATGCTATTAAATTGGTATTTTGATCTTGAATATCTCCCTCCCATAGCAATCTAATAATCGACATCATAATTCATCACTCTGGTTGTTTTCCTTTTGTCCTTAGTTGGCATATCGCTAGCATTGGTTCCACTTCTTGAGGGCGGCTGAGACGAGAATTGATTTAAGTAGAATAGGTGGCATCGTGTATATCGGGAATGATACACCCGATTGCATCCGTCAGGAATTTGAGGGTGGCTATTTGGCTGTAAGGTTTTACTAGGAACAACCAATAGATGTCCCAAGTTAAACTTTTAATTCCTGTGATCAATCTCCCATTCTTTTCTAGCTCTTGGTAACATGATTTCTCCAATGTCTTGGCTGATAATAATTTACCTGGTGTACATTGAGAGATCATGTTAGATAAATAGAGAGTATTGTTAATTAAGTCAATCAAATTGTTCGTAGATAATTTTCATCTAGAAACCGCTCTCTCTGCTTTCATTAATTGGGACTGCCACTCCATGAATAGAATTTCTTTATGGGATTCTAAGATTTTAGGCAAGTTTGCTGCCTGTCCCTCATTAGTGTCCTGCCAAGTAAGAAAATCCGTTAAAGTCTCATCGGCTTGCTCTAAGTCTTGCCTAGCATCAACTGATTTATCTATTATAGATGTTGTTATGTCGCACAGAGGTTCAACTTGGGCAATTTTATGACACAACAATCTTATTTGTGTTATTAGTGCCTTATTAATTTGTATTGCCTCTGCTCTAAAATCAGCAGGCTGGGGAAGGCCCTTGAAATTTTCTACTTGAGCTGATAATTGAGCTATTTGCTCATCTTTTGATTTTACCATCTGTCCATTCATTGCCTTCAACTTTGCTAATGCCTCCGATAATTCTTTCTGCCTCTGAATCACTCTCGAATCTTCTCTCTGTTTCTCTTCATGCAACTGTTTGTTCAGTTGGTTATTTAACTGTTGCTGCGTGGACAGTTGTTGTTGTAGTTGTTATGCTTTCTGTTGTGCCTCCGATAGCTGTGTTTGTAGTGAAGCGATCACCTGATCTTTTTCTTTCAACAAATTTCTCACCTCCGATGCCTTATCCATGGTCACTGCCGAATAGGCACCAGCATATTGGGATAACTTTGTCAGGTCATTGGAGGGGTCGAATTCTTCCTTCCACACTACGTTGGCTGTTACTATTTGTTCAGGGAATAGGGAAGGTTGATCAATCCTTCTCCTTTTCCGTTGTCGCTTTATTACAGCCCTGTGTTTTGGGCGATAAAAGACATCCAATGGAGGAATATCCTCCACCTACAAAATGATTTGATCCGAAGGATCCTTGGGAATTGTTCTAATTCTGTAGTCGGGGGTAGACCACTGGTTCCTTCGCTTGGAACCTCTTTTGATGTTGTATCCTGTGTATCGGCTGCTTTGGATGTATCAGCATCCCTTGAGCTCTCAAGATTTCTTATAATTGTATTAAATTTTTGCCATTCCTGGAGCAATTTTGGGTCAATCTGAGTGTCTACATTTACCTCCTTGCTGCTCTGCTCCTGCTGCCTTTTCTACTCCTCCTCACGTATTCTCTCCTGTTTTTTCCTTTGTGCTTCCTCTCTATCTTTCCTCTTGTTCTTTCCTCTTTGCCTCTTCCTGTTCTAACCTCTGAAGTTCCTCCCGCTCTCTTCTTTGTACTTGCTCAAAAATTTATGATGTAGCAGGAGGTTCGTTGGTAAGCTGTCATTCAAGCTTGCTTGATTGTGTCATCGGGGCAGTGGCTAACAAATCTAGAGGCAGAGTTTGCAACCTATGCTCTCTAAGTTTGTTAAATTTAACTAACCCGTCATCATGGTATCTCATTTTAGCTATCACTTGCAGTTGAAATATTGACTCGACCGAGGAGAACAGGTCATCAAACTCATCTTCCTTATGTTCAAATTTAGTGAGTTTGTCCTGGTCTAGAACATTATAGATGACTTTTTTCGAATCAAAGCGTCTATTCAGCAGAGTAGCGAGATTTAGTATATTAATATTTTCTGCCTCTTTCTCTGCATGTTTATAATCATGGAGAGTATAGACGCCACACCTTAGAGGAAAAGGAGGCCAGACTTGCTTCTTTGAATTTTTGAGAGTCTTTGTAGCTGATGCGGATGTAAGCTGATAAGCTATCTCTCGAGCTAATAATTTGTCTGGTATATACAAGGGGAGGATATGAGGCCTGGCCTGACTGCCGAAAACTCTTACATAAGTGAATTTGTCTTCTCCGAACCATGTTCCTAAGGCTGTCAAGTCAATCTCTGTTAGAGACGAAATCTTAGGAGCAGGTTTATCAAAAATTGCATAGTAAATAGGTAGCATGAATCCATTGCAGACTTGATATAGGTGGTGTTTATAATGGGCTTTCCACAACTTCTGGTGATAGATATGAATGGGCATGGGGTCTTGTGGAGTCCATCTCCACCCTAGCACAGGAAACTCAGAATTAAAACAGAGGGTGTCTAAAATGTAGGCACTAAAGTAAAATGGAGGGATGAATCTATCAGTAACACGGGATTTGTTTCTGAAATCAAGAATAGTTGTTGCTAACTTATTCGATAATATATTCCCCCAATCCATGATTTCACTATTACATGCTGCTTCCATCAATGGTACCATCTCTATGGAAAATTTGGAGGAGTCATGCAACCCCCACATTCGACACATCATAGCTCCAGCATAACAATAAGGAGAACATAAGGAATCGACAGAGTACTTACCCGAAGACTCATGCTTGTGTTTCACCGGGTTCTGTCTCCACTCCCGTATAGGCTCTGACTCAGTTTCATTTTCATCTCTAAACTTCTCCAGGAATGCTTTATTATACTTCTTCTCTGGTTCGGGCAAATGGTACATTTGTCTCAAGTCATTGCGCTGAAACGAACCGAATACTCTCCCATCAATAGTGCAGAATGTTCTGTTTGTAATTGGAATTTCTTCAACGGCCCATCTCACCACATCTGTATATGGAAGAATTTGCTCTCAAGCCGTTATCTTGTGCCGGTAGGAATCAGCCAAATCTTTTAAAGTAGCATCAGATTTCTGGCTTGAGCCTGCTATAGCTTGTACCGATGTTTGCCGAGATTCCTCGGCTTCAACCAGGTTGTAAATGCTCTGCCAGGTAGTATTACCGAGACCAAGACATGTGGTATTCGATATTAATCCTTTTTTGCTTTGTCCCGGATCGGCAGCGTGTTGTCCTATTACTACAGAAGCTGAAGTTGTTCCAAATTTCTTAGATTTCTTCCCCATTTGGTCTGAATTTGCTACTGTGGAGAAGCTCTGCACAAGAGATACAATGTAGGTAATGCGGAGAATAGATGGCGAAAACCAAGTATGGAAGAATTATGCCAATCAATGAATAATGGAAGATTATCATAAGGCTCCCATGGATAAAATCTCTGAAGGGATTTAGGCATAACTGCTCCATTAATTGGCCGTTTAAACATGTCAGTAATTTAAATGCTCATCATATCCTTTATTTGCCGAATAATCTATTTAAGCGTGGATTTGATTTTTTGGCGGTTGGGCGCAAGTGAATCACTATCGGGAAGAGAAAGGCTTTTAATAATAATTAATATAATATGTCGAAGCCATATCAATCCTTTTTGAAAGTCGCGCTTGGCTTTATCGCAATCAGCGATCGAAGGAAACCTTGAGCAGTTTTATTTAAGTTATTGTGGAATCCACGATCGCCGATAGCGATATCGCTTAACTCGCATCGGGAGATTTTAAGGAGAAGACGTTTCGGTGTATTCGTATCGCATTCCCCAATTTCCGATAGTGATATTGCATGGGAGCAAAGAGAGGGGCCTTTGTTATGATTGTTTATTTTCCGATAGCCGATGGTTATTCGCGCTTTGTCACAATCGGGGAGAACCAATGGGTCTTTGTTATGTATCCTTTGTTATTGTGATATGCGATCTTGCGATTGCTTTATCACAATAATAAAGAATTATTCATTTTTATTATAATACCGATTATTTATTAACTCAAAGGGTTTTATAATGTTTCGTTTGTTTTCGAACCTTTAGAGGAAAGATAAGTTAATACCAATTTATTCTAAAAGGGACCCATTTCATATTATAGTTTTCTAAAGTAAAATTTTATGAAACGGGGGGTTGTTGCATAGCACAACAAGTCCTTCCTTGGCAAAGGCTAATAATGATTATATAATTATGTTTAAATTTAATTAATAAGCACATTAAAACTTAATACTTACAATAAATTGACAATATAACAAGATTCTTAACCATGGATATTATATATTTGTAAATAGGTTTTATTACAATATCGTGGCTTATCAATGCCACATGGCCAAAAACCATAACTCATCTCACAATAAAAAGTTAAAATGTAAAAAATATTATACCTTATATGTATATGTATATGTATATCTCTCTCTCTCTCCTCTCCTCTCTCTCTCTCTCTCTCTCTCTATAATATATATATATAATATATATATATATTATTGATTACAGAAAGTGAACAAATCTTTATCATATGGATGAAGGGGGTAGAGAGAGAGAAAGGGGGTGAGAGAGGGTGAGAAGAGAAGAAATAGGGAGGGAGAGAGATAGCGACAAAGATGGAGGAAGAAGAGAGAAATAGAGAGAGAGTGATGGGAGGAGAGAAAGAGGGGGAGTGACATGGGAGATATGGAGAGAGAGTGAGGGAGAGAGGAGAGAAGGAGGGAAGACAAAGAGAAGGAGAGGAGAGAGAGGGAGACCTAGAGTTGGAGGGGGAGAGAGGGGGTGAGAAAAAAGGAGAGAAGGAGGGAGATAGTGATAGAGTTGGATTGTAGAGAGAGAGAGTGTGTGATGGGGGGAAGAGACAAAGAGAGGTGAGAGAGAAAGGGAGAGATAGGATGAAATTGAGAGAAGAAGAGAGGGATGTAGAGAGTGATGGAGTTCGAGGGGGGGAGAGAGAGGGGGAAGAAAAACTACATAGAGAGATAGAGATGAAGAGAGAGAGAGAGAGAGTGACAAGGGAGAGATGGAGAGAGAGTGAGGGAGAGAGGAGAGAAGGAGTGAAGAGAGAGAGAGAGAGAGAGAAAGAGAGGTGAGATAGAGGGAGACACAAATATGGAGAGGGAGAGAGATAGGGAGAGAGATAGTCACAAAGTTGGAGGGCAGAGAGAGAGAGAGAGAGAGAGTGATGGGGAGAAGATATAGAGGGATATGGGAGAGAAAGGGAGAGAGATGAAGGAAAAGAGAGATAACTTGAGAGAGAGGAGGGAGGGAGGGAGGGAGGGAAGAAGAAAGACATAAAGAGAAATGTGTAGAGAGAGAGAGGGAGTGATAAGGGACAGATGGAGAGAGAGTGAGGGAGAGAGGAGAACAGGTGATGAGAGAGAGAGGGAGAGATAAAGGGAGAGAAGGGGAAGATAGAGAGAGAAGGGGAGAAAAGTGTGGAGAGAGAGAGAGGAAGTGAAAAGGGAGAGATGGAGAGGCAATGAGGGAGAGAGGAGAGCCTAAGTGAAGAGAGAGATAGGGAGAGAGAAAGGGAGATAAGGGGAA
This sequence comes from Pinus taeda, assembly GCA_000404065.3. NCBI lineage: Eukaryota > Viridiplantae > Streptophyta > Pinopsida > Pinales > Pinaceae > Pinus > Pinus taeda. The sequence goes on from APFE031693856.1 coordinate 72,786, forward strand.
GAGAGAGAGAGATAAAAGGAAGAGAGGGAGAGGAAGAGAGACATATATTTATGGAGAGAGAGTGTGTATGTTTGGGGGGTGAGATAGAGACATAAATAAGGAAAGATAGTGATATAGATGGAGTGGGGAGAGAGGGAAGAAGAGGGAGACAAAGAGAGGGAGGAGGAGGGGGAGATAGATATATATGGAGAGAGAAGGAGTGTGTGTTTTGGGGGGTGGGATTGAGAGACAAAGAAGGAGATATGGTGGGAGATATAGAAATAGATGCACAGAGAGAGAGAGAGAGAGAGAGAGAGAGAGAGAGAGAGAGAGAGAGAGATGGAAGGGAGAGAAAGAAAGAATAAGGAAGAGATACACATAGACACACAAATATTATATAGTATTATATAATATTGAACATTATTAGCCATAGAGGAAGAGGAGGTAAGGCTTTTACAAAAGGTAAAAGAAGTTGAATTTAGAAAGCCATGAATATTTTGGTTTTGCACTAAAATAGATGCATTGATTTCAGTGTAGATGTTGATTCCTGATCCTATTTGATTGATTTCACTGCATGCATTAATTTTAGTGTAGTTATTGATTCTAATCATATTTGATTTCTTGCACTAGATGCATTGATTTAAGTATATATGTTGATTTCTAATCCTATTTGATTATTTGAAATAGATGCATTGATTTCAGTGTGTATATGTTGATTTCTAATCCTATTTGATTGATTGCACTAAAGCATTGATTTTAGAGTAAATGAAAAAATTATTGACAATGTGCATTGATTTTTGTGTTACAGTAATTCAACCATAAATAAAATACTCGAATTTTCATCTTAGATAAAATATTCACTTGCCTAAAATGTTTGCTTCTTAACACTGTAAACTATTTACAATTGACTACATTCTTATTATTCCCATTTGCCATCATTCAACATTCTTAGTCATTTTGCATTCAGATGAGGTAATAGAAAACAGCTACCATTGAAACTTACTTAGAGTTCAACACTCCATAAGTCATAATGATTGACATTAGAAAAGGTTGCTATTAATATTGGAGAGAAAGAGAGACAAGGTCTGATGTTTACTACAATAACTCAAGTTAAAGATTTAAATGGTCTATGATTTCAACCACCCTTTCCATATGCTTGATATGAAAAGATGACAAAACTAACATGTGTGACAATAAGAAGTTAAGAACAATAGAATAAAATAAACTGAGAATGATCACAATGAATATTCTTTGTAATTGACTACACTCTTATTATTCACATTTTCTATCATTCAACATTGTTACATTGCCACTTTGCATTCAAATTTTTTATTTTATCATTTTTCATCATTCAAGTTATTAATAGTCTCTATCATATCAAAAAATTGAGGTAACTAAGTAAATTTAAAATTAAAATGACCATATTATTCTTAGACATATTTAGCATATTTAAAATGATTAGAGTAATTAGATGTTCAACAAATTTTATGTGACTATGCACGACTGAAACTGACCTAGATGCATCTTAACCCTAAATCTGTCGAGTGGTGAGGAGATCAAATCTCTGGAGATGCAAACCTTTCTTGAAGTTTTACACTCAAAAAAGAAGTTTGCACCTCAAGAGATTTGATCCCTCTCAATGCTTGATAGATCCAGGGATAATATAGATCTAGGCTAGTTTGAAAGGGTTTATAAGATGATAATATTGGAAGTAAATTGATAAGAAAATATTTAGCTATAAATAAAGTCTTTATTTTTTTTCCCAGAAAAAATTTGTAAAGTAACCTAGAGCATCTTCCCTGCAATTTGTGAATAGTGTCCTTAATAAGTCTACAAGTATAAATTATTGCGTCTCACGCAAAATAATTTGAATTAGACACCTGTGAAAATGAAAATAACCAAATACCTATCACTATTTACAACAACCTATAAAATAAACCCTAATATAAACACATTGTTAAATATTTATAAACTTTTATTTTCAAGAAAAAGCAATGGAAAAAATAATTATTTATATAAATTTTGACAATGATGTGCAAAAATATATATTTTTTATAAATTTCACAACCTAAATCATTGTAAAATGATGCAAAGCATATGCGGTGGGCACCTATTTTGAAAAAACGAGGGGTACCACAAAACTAAATGATGACAATCTTTTTGTAAGATTGTTTGAATTAGCTTTTTTCAAAGATGTGACCTAGTGCGTGCTCGCAAATATTTGATATCTATAACCTCCAATTACTAGATAATTCCAACTACTAATATATTAAAATACATGTTGCTTCCTTATTTGTTTAGGCCAGTAGAGCCATAGTGAGAGGCGGCAAATGTCAATATAAACCTACCAACTCTTACCAACTTTCTTCATTATTATTCGTTGAATTCCCACTATTTCCAATTATGTAAAATTATTAAAATACAAATATTACGTGGAAAGTGTATTATTACTGAAAAGAAAGAAAACAAAATAGTTTTCTACATTCCTACTATAAATGACAGAATAAAAGGGATTAATAAGACATGTTTACGTAAACGCAAATTTCGTGTAATAATTACGTCTAAAGTTATTCTCCTCCATTTATTATTAAACCCTCATCTCAAGCTTTAACACATTCGTTACAGTTATAGGTGAGATTTGTGTTAAGTGACAAATTAAATTCCACCATTAGTGATTTAAGATTGCTCACCGGCCAAAAAAATAATTATAATGCATTTTTTTATTATCAATTGCCAAATTTATTATAATAAAGTCCATTTGACTTGTCTGGTCTGCTCTTTATATAAAAACTTAACTTCTTATGTTTGGAACATGTGAATGGACTTAAGACCCTCGTAGTCAATTAGAAAAATATATGATTAGTTGATTCTCACTTAGCCGTAGACCGTAGAAGATCCATTAAGCAATGCATACATATTTCAAACTTAATCAACATCGACCCTTATCACAACGTAAGATATTTTATTTTTATATTATAAATATTAATTTTAATTTATTAATTATTAGTTTTAATATAATATGGGTTATTATGTGAAAAATTAAATAGAAGAAAAATAAATATTATGTAATTTTTGAATGGAAGAATAATACATTTTAGTTATAATATTAGATCGATTTTTTTAATGATAGTTATCATAACTATTAACGTAATAAATAAGATTTATATTTGTAAAGTGAGGACTGTGGATTAGTGTTAATCATTAATTTTTCATTTTATTCTTCCTTGGCCAGTTCAATTGGTGATTGTCGTGATAATGAAGTGTTATGTACCATGAAATTCTATGTTCATATCCTTCAAGTTTACCAATGGTCACATGTTGGAGACAATGTGGTTCACCGAAGAGTTATAGTGGTAGCAATCAGAATTGACCCCATGTCATGCTTGTCATGCCCCCAAGCCTATGGTAGTCTTTCAACCGTGCTAGGCGAGGTGCAGCACTATCAACCGTTTTCTTTTCACCAATACTTGCGAATGTAGACTACGCCTTAACAATCCATACTTAGTTTTATTTTCGTTACCAAGTATTATTAATGTGCCTTTATACCAATGAACAGCCATACACATTCATTATCAACAACATTATATAAGAGAAATGCACAACAATATAAAGGGAGGGGCAACTCCCTACAATATGAGTCTGCCCGATATCAATATATTATACAATCTTCATTTTTACAAGTATAGGCTAAGTCCTTGGGAAACCCCACATTTATACTTAGCCAAATTTACAACTTCGGCAAACTCGGTTGCCTAGCTCGTCGGTACCTCCGCACGGTCGCCGCACGACTCTCTAACTTGTTGTTCACCTTGTCGCACGTCTTCCTCGGTTTGTAACTTCATTTGGTCCACAGATGCCCAAACCGTGTACACCTACCCACACGCAGTCCCACTTGCCAACCCTTGGCAACCGCCCAAATCGTGTGAAACAACATGTAGTACCGCTTGCCCAACTCTACGAACTCTGGTTCCAACCTTCACCAAGCCACCGTGCACACTTGCACGACGGGCGGGCGCTCACTCAAGTCACCCAAGAACCCATGCTGAGTCGTTGCACAAACCGGGCGCTCCGTCGCACAATGTGGGCGCCTCACACCCGGGCACGCCTTCTCCAACCGGCGGGCGACCCACCTGCGCCCTTCACCCAAACTCAACACATGTGTTCACCTCCGTGCAACTTCGCCCAAGAACGGGCGCATCTCCAAATCTGTGCCCTTCCTTTACTATGCCTCCACCTTGTTCTGCACACTTCTTGTTGTTTAGCGATGAGCGAATGAGTTTCAAATGATAGCCAATGCAACACAAGTATATATGCATCGAAGGGGGAGGTCGCAGCTTGCCCAACCGACCTCCCCACGCCCTTGCTCCATCGCAAAAGCCCCTAAACCATCAAGTCGGCCTTCGCACATGCTACATGCCATATAAATGTGCTTGTCTCCTCTCCTTATGTGCATTATCCCCATCGCAAACCAAGGAGCTCGCACATCCACCGTCGCGTTTCATGCCGGAGCTGCAGGTCGTTACATGCTAGTACGAGACCAACCTAGTTGCCAAATTCTCTAGTAAAGAAAAACAAAAAAAACTTATCACATTTTCACTTTATCTTCGAACATTATAAATAGATTACGATTAGAATAAGAGTGAGTTAATAAATGTACAAATTGAATTCAACCTTTATAACAAGTTCATTTTATCGTAATGAGTTAAAGTTTTATTTGATCCACTATTTGTTTGTGAAATTTTAAATTTTGAAAAGCCCTAATATCCCTTCCAACTAAGTTCCATGGTCAAAGTTCTCAAAAATTGGGGGAACTATATATTTCAAAAAATTTCTAGTTGGAGTTAGTGGATAATGTCCACCAACAAGGAGGTGGCTTTGTCTATTTATTAAGTTACTTCATAGAAATATTCACAAAATCCACATCTTGAACTATGATACAAATGTACAGTTCTTAACCCTTGAAAATTGAAACACAATAATCAAGTATATCAACAAAACAACTATATGTATTATCTTGAAATGTGTAATGTTTGGAGTGGACACTCCACACATTGTCATAAACAAATAAAGGTGAATGGATGAAATGAGGCAAGGAAGGGAGGAATATAAAGCCAAAGAGGAGGGTGATCACTAGTTAACTTTTAGAGGGAACAAAAGAGGATAACAATTGGAAAGGGTGTTTGAAGGTTAAATATATAAAATAATAATGAATTAGATTTTAGAAACCAATTGGAAATTAACATAATTAATAATTAATAAAGGAAACAAGGGTATAATGGTAAAAGTAGATAATTGAAATAAAACTATAAATACCTTATTGTAAAAAAATAATTTTTTTATTAAGTTATATAGGAAAAGAAGATTTATAATAGTAAAAATAAAAATAAAGTAAAAAAAGAAATAAATCAATAAAAAATCATTATTTAATATAAAAAAAACTATTCTTTTTGAATCTATTAAGTTTTTATTTATTTATTTATTTATTAATTCAATATCAACCTAAGAAATTACCTATTATTTTTTTTTAAATTAAAATCCAAAATTACATTTTTCTTCTTTAATTAATAGGAAAAAATTACAAATTAAATCAACACAAATACATTATTAGTTTAATAAAATATAAAAGAAGAAAAACATCATCATAAACCCTCAAATATAATTAAAAAATATAAAATGTCTTAATTCATGATTAATGCTTTTATAAAAATTTAAGTGTAGAAGGATCTTTCAATTACAATATTATCATTTCTGACATTAAATAATTCTTTTATGAAAATAAAAATATGAAAGTATCTTCCACATTATAATATTTTTATTTTTAACATATTAATTAGAAAGATACATTTGAAGAATAAAAGGTACCTTACTTTAGAATTTTAATAGTGTTGTTTGACATTAACGCTCCATGGGCATTTCAAAACCAATTCTTACACTTGCACTTTCTACATGGACACGTTCTTTTAACCATGTATAGAGGAGCCTTTGGAATTTAGAACTTCCACGATCAACCTCTTTAAATTTGTTGACAAATTATTTAGCTTCGTGGATACTTTTTCTTAACTAAAATAATGGCATCCTTAATTCGAAATAAATAATGAAATATTGATATATCATTTAATTCATCAATATATTTAGGTTAATAGGCTTTCTTTTGAATCAGTTCAATCGTCTATTTTTTGTTGTGTTGGTTACATCTGTCATTGTTGTGCTGGTTACATCTGTCAGTTCATTGTGTATCTTCAACCATAATGACAGATTGAACGGGACAACTCTAATTTAAGAAAGCAGTTAGGGAAACGTGTCTTCCCTACTAACTGTGAGACCATAAATGTAAATAAATCGTACCATGTCATCGTTTTCTCATGGTAGTCTTTAATTTCTCAATATGGGGTTTGATTAGAATCTCCCACGTGTCAATCTCACACATTCCTCTCCCTGGTTACATGAGGGACTCTGCTTCTCATTCCTTTCAATGCAACTTATGGCAGCACTATCAATCAACGCAATGAAATGAAGTATTTTGGCAAGGATCGAACCTCTTGGGACTGTAGACATAGCTTTCGTGTTTAAACTTCTAGGTAGCGATGGTTGGACGTTTTTAATTTCAATTCTGTGATTATGATTTTATTTTTGTGTTTGTTTTTAGGTGATTAAAAAAATTCGCCACTGGGATTTTCTTAACAGGTGCGCTTTCAAGTTCTTCATTGTAATCCTCTCGCATCTCATCATTTAATACTTATCAATAAAGCACATGCATTGTTATTAGTCATTCCATTTATTTCTTTTTGTATAGTCGTTGTAAATTATCATTTCCAAGAAAATCTGATTCTTCATCAATAGTGGAATAAGCCATTGTTGGCTTTCTGAGTTTACTTTTGAAATAGTTCAATAAAATTAGTTATAGTTCATTGTCTTAGAAAAACAAGCCAATTCATTAATGTAAGATGAAGACAAAACAATTGTTAGAACCAAAAGAAACAAAATTAACAAATGTTCGAAATGGAGTTACCACCCTTGCAAGCATAGCGAGGGCTTTGTACATGTAGATCCAACAAATAAAAAAATTGGTTTCTACCAAAAATAAGATTACCAGTGAATAAACTGATGGCCAAAAAATAAAAATAAATGTCGCCATCCAACCACAAATGAGATTAACGTAAATGAAGCTACCATAATCACTTATAAAGCACAAACAAACAAAAAGGAAGAAGATAGTAAAGTACCATAGTTAAAATAGTGTCGTTCATTCAATTTCAAAATGATTTAACAAGGAATTCTCTAATAATACAACATTAGTAAAAAAAACAAAAAGTTACCTTGCCATTCTTTCAATATGCCAACAAACCATAAAAAAAATAAATCACCCATCACTAGGGAGTACCTAAGTTCAAAGAATGCCATTCATTCATTTTTAAAAAATGATCTGATTTGATAAAGGAATTCTCTAATAATACAAGGTAATTAAAAAAAAGGTTACCTTACTATCCCTTAAATATGCAAACAAATTGTAGAAAAAAATCACCCATGACTCATGAGTGACCAAGGGAATCAAGGCTCGAGATTGAGCATCTTTATAAATTTAGCAAGGGGGTTAAAGCTACAAAGTGAATGACCCACAATGTAATGAAAGCGAAGGCCATTTTTACTAAGAGTCATGGCCACAAAGGTTGTGCATGTGCAAGAGCTCTTTAGAATGTAAAGATAAAACTTGTCCCAACTTCAAAAACTAGAAACTAAAAATAAAAAATTTGAGAAAACATCAAGGAAATTTCACAAAATCGTATTGCGAACTTTTAAATGCATTACCACTAGGCTAACGAGATGTTCTTTATCAGGCTAATGAGATGTTCTTGATCAACACGACTGCGAAAATCGTTCTCTTGGAACCCAAGTAAGATGTAATTAGGATTGCAGATCGCTTCAACATCTGTTGTGGGCTTTACCACTACATCTAACTGGTAAAGTTTTGATATAGTTCATCATTTTGGTCCTCCAAAAACATATATGGATTCCAACTGTAATTTCATTCCAAGGTTTAGAAGTTCGTTTTGACAACGTGCATAACTCAAGTAGAGCTGGAGGAAATCCTAAAAATGATTTGTCACATTCTATTGGACTTGAACCTATGAAATTTATAACAATCTCCACTTGAAACTGGTTGGTCCAAAGCAAACAATTAAACTAGCCCATTGGGCTTATCGCAAATTTAACTTACTTATACATCCCCGTATATAAAACTTCTAACCAAGCCTGTCCACCCTATATATTATGCTTCAAGGGAATAGGTACAAGAGTGTTCCTACAAGGAAACAAAAATAAAGAAAAGAAAAAGAAGCAGAGCATAAAAAGGGACTAAACTTGACAATACAAGCAAAGCGGTTAGCCTTTATTCGCGAAGGTTAGACATGATTTCTTCCATGTGGAATTAAACATATTCATATCCATGAACAAACTTGAAAATACAAGCAATTCAAAGGATCCTCCTTTCTTCCTGAATGTTAGACATGTTCTTTTCTGTTTGGAATTGAATAAATATTCATATCCATGAAGAAAGAAGAATATGTCATAATTTTTAACAAAAGCGGAATTCTCAAGCATAGCCCATTCTTAGACTTGAACTTGGATAATTATGATAAATTCCTACATCCCAACCTACAAATGTTAAAATGGCAGGCCTTAGTTTAGAGCATGGAGATGGGTTAGGGTTTGTAACATTTGGATAAGTGTTATGGTGGGATAAATTCAAATCCTACCTCTTAGTGCCCTCATGCCTACTGCTTAGAAAGTACCCCAATGGCCCACCAATGCTAAGTTCGATCCTTGCCTCTGAGTGCCAGCATAGCTACTTCAAGTACCCGAATGGATCACCGATGCCATATCTTCAATTCTTACCTCTGGGTGCCTGCATACCTACCTCAAGGTCATGGCACACATGTAAAAATGGAACCTCATCAAAGTATGGAGTAAAGTCCATGATATTTAAGCCTTGTCTGCATGGAACTCTAAAAGTATAAGTCTCAATACGCTACATTGTAGCTAACCATTGCTCATTATTTCTTAAAATATAAAATTCTACGTCTTTTAACATAGGTAAGGGGTTTCAAACCTATATTTACGTACATATCTTCAATCCATTTTTGAGCATGTATACGATTGTGAAGCGAAAGAAGCAAAGAGCATTTTCGAGCCACTGGCTCAGATGTGACCAGGCTCCCTGCGTTGGTAATTCTTTTCTGGCATGTCCAAACACTTGCACAAAAATAAATCTGAAAAAACCTATGCTCTAAACTTTGATCTCAAACTACTTGATTTATTGATTTCTTTCTGCATAATAGGAAACTTTGAAAATTTCTTACCTCTAAAAGTTATTTAAGCAGGGTTCGAAACTGGCTACCGTTTCTTTGTAAAGTTTGTCTATGCTTTTCGGTGGCAAATTACAAGCTGAGTAAAGGAGAAGGTCAAAGGAAATGAAAAAAGGGTCAAAATCAAATGCAATGAAGCTCAAAATAAGCAATAAACATCTATGCTTTTGGCAAATTACATGCTGAGAAAAGGAAAAAGACCAAAGGAATTGAAAAAACTAGCAAGATCAAGTACAATGGAGCTCAAAATAAGAACTGAATGTGTAGAGTTTTGATAATAATTTTAACCAGCTTAAAAGCCTGTCAAGATCAAGCATAATGTAGCTCAAAATAAGTGCTTACTATCTAGAATTTTGAGAATAATTCTACTTAGCCTTTAATCTATGATATATTTTTTAGAATAATTATACTCAGCCTTTAATCTACGAAATATGTAGAGGTGGTCTTGAATATGACATAACTTACTTCAAGTTAATGAACAAAAACTTACTTAGGGTTAATTAACAAAATTATAGGTTCCTGATATGAATGATTCCTTCCTTGCAGGTTCCTGATATAAAGAATTCCTTCCTTTACTTTTTGGAGAAGACAGTAGAATGAAGAAAGAGAGTACAAAAGAATTCCTTCCTTTCCTTTTTTGGAGAAGACAGTAAAATGAAAAAAGAGAGTACAATAGAATGAAAATGCCGGTAAAATTTTCAAATTAGCTGGTCCTCCTTGGAATCCATGAGAGTTATATTGCCCTGCCAAATGTAACAAGCTTGACCATCACCAACATGCAACATACACCTAACTAAATATAATGTGCTACCAATGTAATTACCCTGAATTGAGTCACAACTAATTACTAATTTCTGCCAGGTGGTGAGCCCGTGTAGTCTCGGATTTGCTGAAATGAACTTATGTCATGTTGACTATATAGAGGTATTGGGAATAAGTGCTTCCCATCTCGAACCTCATTAAGGGCAGGGCAAATTCTTATATTGGGACTATCAAAATGCTTCTATTGGGACTATCGATTGCTTAAGTTTGAACATAATAAATCAATCAAATCGCTTTTGTACAAAAGGTGGTAGTCACATAATGTTCTATATTTCTGTACATTTACTTTTTATTTTTATAATTCTTTTTGAAGAAGTCATACTAACTATTAAATAATCTTTGTTTTGAACATTGAAGGATATTTTATTTCTTGAAATATAATGTAAACAGGTTTCCATCATATTCCACCAAATTCACATGGAAAAAGATTTTGAAGGGTTCTCCACGTGTAGTAAGTTTCATACAAATACTTAATTTTATTAATAATTTTTTTTTTTT
>APFE031693856.1:92665-135094 GCA_000404065.3 Pinus taeda
ATATTATAAAAATATAATAACATTTATTATATTCCAACATTTAAATTATTATTATTATTATTATTATTATTAAATGGATAGTTCAACCTACGATTTTCAATTTAAAATTAAAGATTTTAATTTCATACAATGAAAGGCAGATGTTTGAGTTCATGTTTTATTACACACCTTGCAAATGCCTCTTATAGTACGGACTTTAAGCTTCTCGATATTGTCAAACTCACACATGTCCAATTGTAGTTATTCAGTTTTATTATAAAATTTAGAGTAAAGATTTCTTAGTTTTTGGAATTGCCTTGTGCCGCGTGCCTCTAACATCTCCCACATTGCTTGCGTGGATTTATTTTATTTTGGGCAATTTATTAATTAGATTTAGTTTGAATGATTGAATTATTATAGCATTTATTATTTTAAACCAAAATACAATTCTTTCAATTTAACATTTCTATCGACCTCTCTTTGCACCTTTTGGGGCAATTGCTAGTTCTACCATCTTATGTAATTTATCAAAACATTTCACATTTAAACATTTTATTTTTTATTTATACATTTATCTAATCATATAAATTTCCAAATTAATTATAGGGATAAAGTTAGGATTTTGTAGTGTTATGGTTTAGTTTTACATTTTTAAGATTAAAATTGTGGATTTTTATTTTTAAATTTTCCTTAATCTCTTTTTTTTTAACAAAATTGTTTAGATCTATATTAGTTAGAGAATCATAATTTATAAATGATAAATGTTAGTTCTCAGTAGCAGTAGACAAGTGCTCTAGTTTTTTTTTTAGCCTTTATAATGCTTGAGAGACTAAGGAACACGAGATCTCTAAAACCCATAAAAGGTTTTGCAAGAAAATACTTAGAGACGCCTTAATTAAATTAATTAGGAAATAATTAAAAAGTTCCCAAGTTTAACTTAGAGAAATTGGTTAATTAAAGTGGATTAATTAAGGAAGTACAATTTTTCTCTAGAGGCTTCTTTTGATGATGTTAAATTGATTTTAGCCATCGATTGAGAGTGAATCGTGGCCATTGAGACTCCAGCGAGAGACTATAAGAGCAGGTGGAAGGGCTTGGAGAAGACATTAGTTGAAAGCCAAGCAATTCGACTACCCAGTTGCAGTGATTCAACAAGGGCACAATTGAAGCTAGGGAGACATCGAGTAACAAGGTTTCAACATAAATTGATAGTAGGATTCTGAAAGAGATTCCCAGATATTTTCCAATGTCAGAGAGGTAAGAAAAGGGAGGTTGAATTATATGTTAGAAGGTCGTATTCAACGAGTGCGAATTAGCCATTCAAGCTAGTACAAATTGTAGATGTTGCAAATCATGTGCCAGTGTCGAAGAAGGGCTTCTGGAGGTAGATCAAGTAGCTTCAGAGAGTAGTTGAAGGCAAAGTGACTACCGAAAGCAGTTTCCGGGGGCAGTATAATTTACTAGAGTCAACAGTGCGTATTTCTGAGCATAGGTGTGAATAACCTGAGGAAGTGCAAGTGGCTAGATCTAGTTGCATAGGGAGATAATTAGTCTCCAAAAAATTTCTCTAATGGAGATTAGTATTTTCCAGAGGTTTTCCAATGAAAGGCAAGTAGTTGTAATTTGTCGTAAATTACTAAATAATAATAAAACCCTTATTTGCTGCACTGAGTTTTGCTTTGGATTTCATGGGACATTTGTCAAAACTAAGGGTGTCAATTTTTTTTATTGTGTGTATGCATATTTTCTAAATTCCAATTTTTTATATTTTGCAACATTTTTATTGTGGAGAATGCAATCATGAATTTATTGTTATTTGTCAAAATAATAATTCAGAAGACAAATAAAGTGAAAATAGTTAGAGGACAAATATCCAGTTTATTGCATTCATGGAAATTTCACATGGTATCAGAGCATAAAAGATCGGATCAAAGGCTTTAGAGAAAAATTCAATGAGGGTTTTGTAGTTTAGAGGGAGATTTGAAGAACATAACGAGGTTTGCATGGGCCTATCTAGCCAATGTGAATTACAGAGAGGAAACAATTCGATTTCCAGTCTAGTTTAGAGGAAAAGTTCTATTTGTCTCAAAGCAGTAGCAGCAAACAGTGAGGTTGTCTTAAAGGTTTTTCGATGAGAAAATCAGAGATTCGTAGAGAAAAATATAGCACAAAGATTTGTAGTGTAAGCATTTGCAGCAACAGATCTGCAAAGGGAAAGGAAGATAAAATCACAAGAGGGTTCCATTTCTCTAGTATTCTCAGTGTTAGAGAAAGGATGATTTATCTGTAGAAAGAGGGCCAAAGCAAGCATATCAAACAACCAGTTTATCCAGTTCGTAGATCTGAAGTGTAATTTCATCTCCAATTGTTAGATACATTTACCAAAGGAAGTGAGAATAAATTCAAAGGATAGAGGGAGGACATATATTCACTAGTGGAGTTGTTAGATCTATTTACCAAAGGAAGTGTGAATAACTTCAAATGATAGAGGGAGGTTGAATATTCATTGGAATGAATTATGGAATCATTTCTCAGTTGTCAATGCAAGTTGGAGGATCTAGTGCTAGGTGCATGATTCAGTGTGAGCTACAGGAAGAGGAGTGTGAGTTTACATAAGGAGGTCGAGTTAGTTTCTACAGAGGAAAGTTATTGTTTCCAGAGTGATTTTCCTTTTGGGGAAGTGAGGTAAAGTTCTCTAGTTTTTAGTTTCGTAGTTTCCAAAAAAGATGCGGTAGGAGGACTCAAAGATCAATAATAATTGGATGGAGCCTCCAATTTTGGCATCTAGAGGGCTAGGATGTTATTCATATTGGATTGAGCATGTATGAAGGAGTTTGTGACAAAACTTGTAGCTATACCAACATATCCTATATTTTTACATGATTACATGAACAACGTGGCCAAGGCCAAGAGGATGGTCCTAGATAGATTTTGGGATCATATCGTCCTCCATATTGTAAAGAAGGCAATTGCAAAGGAGATGTGGGATTCCATCAACAAGTTGTACCAGGATCCTTTCAAGTGTTAGAAGATGAGAATAGTGAAAATGCATAAGGACAATAACATAACGTCCTATCTCACCAGGATTCAGGGTGTCAGGGATGAAATTGTAGTATTTCTAGAGAAGCCAATAGAGGATGATTTGGTGCATACAACTATAAATGGGTTTACCTAGGAATGACAAACCTACGTTTAAGTGATTACTAGATCATATAAGCTACCATATTGGGAATTCCTGTGGAGTGAATTCACTCAGGAGGAGTCAAGGCTAAGCCTCGTCAATAGTACTACCAACACCGGTGGCAAGGGATCAAAGGTAGAGAAGGAGGAGGAGAGATTCACTCTTTTAGGAAGGAAAAAGCAAAGAAGGGTCCCAACCATGGACAAGAATCTAAAGGAGAAAAGGATAAAGACTTGTCAAAGGTCAAGTGCTTCAGATGTGGTGAAGTTAGTCACTATGTTAGCTAGTGTTTGAAGATGAAGAAGGACAAGAAATGGAAGAAGACATTAGCTTCGAAAAAGATCGAGGATTTTTCCACTAGATTGGAGGATAAATTAACATTGATAGCAATAGTACCTCTAGGAGGAAGTGGAGTATAGCACTCTAGTTTCCAGTTTGGGCAAGGTCTAAAGAAGTAGCAACAAAGAGATCTAGACCATAGCTAAGGAGAGATTTATCAGAAGATCAAATTCAGTTGTTGTGAGTTCCTCATTTAAAACAGTACCATTGCTACGAGATCCTAAGATTTAAAGTAGTAGGAGGATTGGAAGGTCAACAAGGCATAATTAGGTACTTGAAAGATAATGTAGAGCCAGTTAATGTAGTAAGATACTTGAGAGACATTTCCAGTGCTAGTTGCAGTGACATAGTAGATTAAGGGAGATCAATTTTCCAATTGTAAGTGAGAATTGCAGGAAATTTGAGTGAATGGGGTGGTAGTGTGAATTGGAAAGATGCGTATTGTAGGTGTAGTTCCTAGCAGAGAGAGACATTAGGAAAGGGTTTCCAGCCGGAGCAAAATCCAACATTCCAGTGTTAGGAAGGGAGGTCGTAGTTTCCAACTCTCTAGTGTCAAGAAGGGAGACAAAAATTTCTAGTAGAGAAGGTCGAAGGAGACAGTCAACCAGAAACATGTTGCAGAGGCTATAGAACATGTGCTAGTACCAAAAAGTGATCTAGAGGAAGAGAAAGAAGCTTTAGTGAGAAGTAGGAGGTTAAGTGATTTCCAGAAATGGTTTTTAGAGTCAAGATTGTATATCCCAGAGAAATGTTGTGTAGTCTAGTTAGCTAGTTCAAATGCAGGCATGAGTACGAGTAGCAGGGAGTAGGTCAAGTTGATTTGCTGCAAGGAAAAGAGATTTATTTTTACTTTTTAGTGGGAGATAGAGAATCACAAAAGTAGTGATAGAAACATCACAGAGGCAGTGCAAGGGAATCAATAGTGTGAAATTAGAGTATGCGCGGTAGCATAGTGGGCGGTGACCGCCAAAGTATATTCTTCAAAGTGATTTCTAGTGAAAAGGAGTCAGATCAGTTTGAATATGTGAAGGAAGGAGGTATCATAGATGTCAGACACAAACAATGTGGATTAGTTTGGCTACAACATGTTCCCACAGACGAACAAATAGCTGATATACTCATGAAAGCCTTGGGGAGTGAAAATTTTGTTTCCTTCACGGGGGATGTGGGTACAGTTGAGAACACTTTCCTCGCTAAAAGGGAGTGTTATTTTTTGGTGGAATAAGATAGGTGTTCTAGTCTCTATGATGTATAAGAGGCTAAGGAATAGAATATCTACAAAACCCAAAAAAAAAGTTTCACGAGAAAATACTTGGAGGCACCTTAATAAAATTAATTAACCAATAATTAAAAAGTTCTTAAGTCTAACTTAGCAAAATTGGTTAATTAAAGTGGATTAATTAAGGATGTTCGATTTTACTCTAAAGGCTTCTATTGATAAAGTGAAATTGATATTAGCCATCGGTAGAGAGTTGATTGTGGCCATTGAGACTCCAACGAGAGATTATAGGAATAGGTTGAAGGGTTTGGAGAAGAAATTAGTTGTGAGCCAAGCAATTCGACTACCTAGTTGCAGTGATTTAGCAAGGGTGCAGTTGAATTTAGGGAGACATCGAGTAGTAGGGTTTCAACAAATATTTGGGAGCAAGATTTCAAAAGAGATTCCCATACATTTTCTAGTGTCAGAGAGGAAGGAAAAGGGAGGCTAAATTATCTGTAAGGAGGTTGTATTTAGCCAATTCGAATTAGCCAGTCAAGCTAGTGTGAGTTGCAGAGGTTGCAGATCGTGTGCTAGTGCCATAGATGGGATTTTGAAGGTAGTGTGAGTAGCTTTAGAGAGTAGTTGAAGGTAATGTGACTACTAGAAACAATTCCCGGGGGTGATACAAATTTACCAACACCACAAATGTGCATTTCTATACATAGTTGTGAATAGCCTAAGGGAGTGCGAGTGGCTGGAAAGGACCAGATCTAGGTGCAGAGGGAGATAGTTAGTCTCCAGTAATTTTTTCCAATGGAAATAAGTATTTTCGAAAGGGTTGATAGTGAAAGGAAACCAATTGTAATTTCTCCTAAATTGCTAAATAATAATAAAACCCTCATCTGCTACACTAGTTTTCCCTTTGCAGTTTTTCTAGGGACATTTGTCCAAAAATAATGGTGTCAAATATTTTTATTGTGTGTGTGCATATTTTCTCAGTTCCATTTTTTTGTATTTTACTGTTTTATTGTGGAGAATGAAATATTGAATTTGTCATTATTTGTAGAATTAATAATTCAAAAGACAAATAAACCGCAAACAGTTAGAAGATAAATATATAGTTTATTGCATTCATGGAAATTTCACAATAAAGTCATATGATATTGTACTAGGACTAAACTATAAAAGTCTTAAGTAGGAAAAAATAAAGACAAAAATAAAAAACAAAATAAAATTTGAAGTCAAAATAAAAAAATTGAAATGTAAAATGTTTACGAGGAATGATAATTTACACATGAAAATATGATTTTAGACACCTACAATGGAATTGAAATAGAAATGAGAAAAGAAGTTTTGTTCCATCACAGTTTATGCATTATAATACTTGGTTCACTAAGAAAACATATAATCACCATTCTAAAATTCACGATTCAAATACTGAAAGAAATGGAGATGCGCGTTTTAGTCAAAACAATGCCAATAATGAATAGATTTATATGATGTATTTTCTCACATCCATGTTTTTGTTTGAAAGAAACAAGCATTGAATATTATATTCAAAAAGTCAGGATCCAACTCAAAACTGTTACAATTATTCTAAAAACAAGAGCTACCATTTTTTTTTGATGATTTGAGATTAAACACATATGATCAATCCAAATCACCACAATACATAATATTTTTTCCCATTCTAGCTGAAAATTTTCCTAAACACCCATAAAATCCAAATGTATTTGCATCCCATTCTTAACTTAGTGTCATTATAAATTTGATTGGCTTCTTGTTATCCTTGGAGATTTATTTTTCATCTTTTGTCCAACTTGGATCTATCCCAAGTTTTTTGGTTAATTTGCCTTCTCGCCATTCTTTAAATGGTCTCTATTGGAAATTTCATTCATTTGACCTGTTAGTTCTAGTCTTCGCAGCCTGTTACCAGGGATCAACATGAGCTCTTACTATGTCTGGTTTTGTTAGATGTTTTCCACATGATGTTCAACACAAAACATGTCATAAGTGTGTCCATCAAAATAATCTTGGAAAAATCTTTCCAATGGTATATCACACTCCCATAACCGGTTCCTGGATTAGAAGAAATGACTGAGTGATTCTTGGTTATGCATGTTTTGAGGTCAGTTGCTGCACACAATGACAAGTTTAGTACAAAATCAGTTTCTAAAATAATGGTAAAGAATTTTTCAAAAGTGAAAGAGGTTTTTGTTCATAACATACTAAATAACAAAAACCTCCTTCAATTTATGCACAGGTGCTACTATGTGGGAGATATACAGTGATATTTGGAGCCTACAGTAAAACAAAGCAAAATTTTCATATTTTTTACTGTTTTAGTCATTTTAGTCCGGGGCCATTTTACAACAGATGGAAAGTAATTTTGTAAAACCCAAGGAGGTTTTTGTTAAGAAAAAAACATATAACAAAAACCTATTTCATTGTATTCACAGGTGTCATGGATTGGAATACGTGACTAGATATTTACAGCTCATTTTCACAGATTTAAATTTTTAATGATTTTCTGTTTTAGAGATGATTTTGTGGAACATATTGTGAGCTATTGGAAACGAATTTCCAAAATTTGGGAGAGGGTTTTCTCCATAATGACGTTATATACAAAAACCGCTTTCAGTTTTGTAACAGGTGCTATGGTTTAGGAGATACGAGTTCATCTTCAACACCTATTTTCAGAAGTTCGGCCCAAGTTTAATGTAACTAATTCTATTTTGAAGAAATTGTTGAGCTCAATTCCCTTAGTACAAGGATGAGAAAATGTATATATTTTATGAATTTCATAGTGTAGGGGTTGAATTTTGGTAGAAGGTTGGAATCTTGAGAAAGTAAGGAGCTTCATTGTACACTCATATCAACATTTTGGCTAAGGAATTGAGAGCAGGGTTTGCAGTACTCTTTGGGATCCCTGTGGAATTTGTTTTGGTACAGTGCCTTCTTATGTCTTTGTGAATTTATTCATGTGTTATGTATATCATTTCTATCTTATTTCTTCTCAGCTAAATCAAACAAGAGTGTAAGTAGAATACATTGAAATTGTAGTGCTCTACTTGAAGTTTGCTATAGTTTTTTTTTATGTTTTCAACTGTTTGGAGAGGATCCATGGCTTCTCTTGCCCTCTTCAACTCCTCCTCTATCTGATCCATCCATCTCACTTGATTTAGAGTGCCAAATATAGTTTCCTACCTTGCCCCATTGAGATCCTTGCAAGACTGAGCCTCATTCCCTACACCCAAGATCTGCCTTTCCCTTAGAGCCCGCAAAATCATCAATTTATTCAATCAAACTCCTTTGTACCTATACCTAGCCTAAAATCAGTAGCTATATCAATCGATCTGAAGCCTTTAGTGATCATAATTCACTGAGATTGACCCGGAGAGAGACCTCTCCTATCCTGGTAGGGCTAGCTACCAGGCTGAGCGTGGTTTGATGTTGGCCCTGGATCCTACCTTTTCAGCTTGAAATCTAGGCTCTAACATAGTGGTGACCATACTGGGGAAGAAAAGTTTATTTGTTTGTTAGTGTTCTTTGTTTTATAGACTACAGACGGAGCCTGAAGTTAGCCAGGTAGCCTTCGAAACACTTTTAATTTGCATTAGCAAAAGTAGATAAAAGCTACTTCATTCAATCTCCGGTCTAGTCTTATAAACGGAATATCTAACTTGCAAATTGCCCCAGTAACGTGTATCATGTTCAGATTTGATTGTTGATAGTGGAAAACGATCAAACACATATGAAGGCTGAAATCATCTACCTGGTGACTCCACTGTTCGAATTCTCGTGTTTCAAAGTATTGATGGTGGCTCCATTGGCGAAATGAAGGACTCAGATGTTGCTTTTATTTGTTTAAGGTATTCATATATCGATTTTTCTAATCTTCCTAGTTTTCCTAATCAATTACCAAAGGATGTATACATTTTGAGTAATGGCCCTAAATTCAATGGGGAAGATCTGACTTTCACTCTAGAACATGTAGAAAATTTTAAAACATTTGTGGACATTCTTAGAGTTAAAAAGGAAGATGTCTTCATTAGATTGTTCTTTGATTCATTTCAAGGCAAATGTAGAAAATGGATTGAAGGTTTTCCTATCATATCTATTAAGTCCTTTGCAAATTTTTGGCATATCTTTCTTGAAACATGGATGGAGAAAGAGGAAGATAGAGGTTCCCTCTATTCAAGGTTTTAGAGAATGGGAAGATATGTGCACGGATGATGAGGTCGATGAGAACTTTGTTTCATCTCTTTCTTCTTATCTGAAATCCCGTCGATGCAGTCATGAAGTTAAGCTCAATTTTTTGCAAGAGTTTGCCATCAAAATTGAAGGAGATCTAATTGAATTGGAGACTCAAATACAGTTCCAGGATCTGGATTGTCGAGTCCCATTCTTTGGGGACCATTTTCAGCAGAAGGAACAAAAGGTAAGGCTGCCCGTGGATATTTGCATTGTTAGTTTGCCGCTGGAAGCATGTATTGAGGAGTTGGGGTAGCAAACAGAGTTTGGTTTCTCCAATCCTATTGCAGTGTACATGGATTTATTTATTTATTTATTTTTTTATTTTTTATTTTTATTTATTTATTTATTTATTTTATTTATTTATTTATTTTATTTTATTTTTTATTTTTTATTATTTTATTTATTTATTTATTTAATATATATATATATATATATATATATATATATATATATATATATATATATATATATATATATAATATATATATATATATATATATATATATATATATTTTATTTATTTTTTATTTATTTATTTATTTATTTATTTATTTTTTTTTTTTCAGTTTGAATGATAGATCAGATTGCCTTTTACACAACCAAATTCATTATGTGCATGTATGGCTACCAGCCTTTCCGGTTGTGTCCTGGTTCGAGCACTTCCAAGCAGCATCCTTGTCATAGTTACTTGATTGGTTGATCTAGCATTACAACGTTACTTGATCTATCAATTTTGCAACAAAGTAGGTTAGTTTTTTACATAAATAAGCTGCCTGAGGCAACATTTTAGTTTTCAGTATTTCTTTATGTACAGGTTGCAGTATGTATATGTTTTTGGATTGGTATGAGTTGTTTTGGGTTTGTAGTTGTTCGATCATCCATGCCCAATGGAAGAGGCACTACCTACTTTCCAGAGATCTATAGTTCTTGGCACTTCCAAGGAGCTACCATCCCCGTTGGAGCTGATGTTAGTTCCAGTCTTCACAGCCTGTCACCAGGGATCAACATGAGCTCTTACTATGTCTGGTTTTGTTAGATGTTTTCCACATGATGTTCAGCACAAAACATGTCACAAGTGTGTCCATCAAAAGAATCCCAGAAAAATATTTCCAACGGTATATCACACTACCATAACCGGTTCCTGGATTAGAAGAAATGAATGAGTGATTCTTGGTTATGCATGTTTTGAGGTCAGTTGCTGCACACAATGACAAGTTTAGTATAAAATAAGTTTCTGAAATAATGGTAAGAAATTTTTTAAAAGTGAAAGAGGTTTTTGTTCATCACATACTAAATAACAAAAACCTCCTTCAGTTTATACACAGGTGCTACTATGTGAGAGATATACAGTGATACTTGGAGCCTACAGTAAAATAAAGCAAAACTTTCATATTTTTTACTGTTTTATTCATTTTAGTGCGGGGCCATTTTACAACAGATGGAAAGTAATTTTGCAAAACCCAAGGTTTTTTTTGTTAAGAACGAACCATATAACAAAAACCTCTTTCATTTTATTCCCAGGTGTCATGGATGGGGATATGTGACTAGATCTTTACAACTCATTTTCACATATTTAAATTTGTAATGATTTTCTGTTTTAGAGATGATTGTGTGGAACAGATTGCAAGCTATTGGAAACGAATTTCCAAACTTTGAGAGAGGTTATTCTCCAAAATGACCTTATCTACAAAAACCTCTTTTAGTTTTGTAACAGGTGCTATGGTTTAGGAGATACGAATTCATCTTCAACACCTATTTTCAGAAATTCGGCCCAAGTTTAATGTAACTAATTCTATTTTGAAGAAAATGGTTGAGCTCAATTCCCTTAGTACAAGGATGAGAAAATGTATATATTTTATGAATTTCATAGTGTAGGGGTTGGATTTTGGTAGAAGGGTCGAATCTTGAGAAAGTAAGGAGCTTCATTGTACACTCATATCAACATTTTGGCTAAGGAATTGAGACCAGGGTTTGCAATACTCTTTGGGATCCCTGTGGCATTTGTTTTGGTACAGTGCTTTCTTATGTCTTTGTGAATTTATTCATGTGTTATGTATATCATTTCTCTCTTATTTCTTCTCAGCTAAGTCAAACAAGAGTGTAAGTAGAATACATTGAAATTGTAGTGCTCTACTTGAAGTTTGCTTTAGTTTTTTTATGTTTTCAACTGTTTGGAGAGGATCCATGACTTATCTTACCCTCTTCAACTCCTCCTCTTTCTGATCCATCCATATCACTTGATTTAGAGTGCCAAATATAGTTTCCTACCTTTCCCCATTAAGATCCCTGCAATACTGAGCCTCATTCCCTGCACCCAAGATCTGCCTTTCCCTTAGAGCCCACAAAATCATCAATTTATTCAATTAAACTCCTTTGTACCTATACCTAGCCTAAAATCAGTAGCTATGTCAGTCGATCTCAAGCCTTTAGTGATCATAATTCACTGAGATTGACCCGGAGAGAGCCCTCTCTTGTCCTGGCAGGGCTAGCTACCAGGCTGAGCGTGGTTTGATGTTGGCCCTGGATCCTACCTTTTCAGCCTGAGGTAAATCTAGGCTCTAACATGACCCAATGGTGTCTCTTCCACATCTTCTTGATCAACCCAAGAACAAACTTTTTCAATCTTGTTTTATGGAGAAACACTCTTAGAGGTTGCGTTCTTAGAGGATAATTCTTGCTCTTGACCTGTTTAACCGTAGAGGTTTTTTTTTTTTGAAAATATTATCCAAAGAAGCATTTGGAATACCAATCTTCTCTAGATTTTCAGAAACCTCCACATTACTACCTGTCTTCACTTGATTTATTGTTGAAACTCCTTGGTATTTAGGAGGATCTATCTCGAGTTTTGAACTTTTCTATGCTTCTATTGATTTGCCTCATTATTGAGAACTAGGGGGAGATCCTCCTTAAAGGTTGTATAATGATATGATCTGGCATCATCTGACTATCTTAGTTTTCAACTGTTTTTCCTAGCTTTATTCTTCCAACTTTGGGACAATTTTTAAGGGAATGCATTGCTTGATAACATGCTTTATAGAAAAAAGAAATATTTTCAAATCCAAAATTTTCACCCACAAATAGTTAGGACTCGTTAACTTAATTTTAGCTAGAAATCCTTCATTAAAATCCATCTCCACATAAATGTCTGCATATGTGGGCTTCAATTAATGTTTAGTATCATCACTTTAACAATAAAATATGCCTAAGGCATTACCAATTACTTTCAGTGATGAAAGATTCCACATATGCAAAGGGAGATTGGGAAGCCTTATCCAAACCAAGGCAGAAAATATTGAAGTTGAAAGGGGATTGAAGGAGGGATACTTGCATAGAAAGCCCTGCACTACCCCAAAACCACATACTAAAATAAAAGATCAGCACCCGACTTTATCAAAGACTGCAACAGAGAATCCTCTAGCCATAGTGAATATATTCAAATCATTATAAATTAATAGTTTCCAATGTTCATAAATCCAAGAGTGGATATCAACTAACTATGGCCATGAGCCATTAAACCTGAAATATAGACCAATCCCTGAGAATAATTTCACCTCACTCAAAGCTTCAACCACCATAGGAACCTCAATCGATGGGGCTTCATGAACTGACAAACTAGAAAAAGAGGAACCATAATCAATTTTCATGACACCGTTAAAGGAAGTAGGAATTGCTGCCAAATTTACACCCACTGCGGCATTTCCAGAACTAGAGACCATTTTCAAGCCCACTTCCAAAGAAGTAGGGGGTAGATTCAAAGAGGATGCAACACACATAGCAATAAGATATCTAGAAGTGGAGGTAAAATGCAGTCTAATTCATTCTATTCCATTCGCAGGAGCATTGGTCAAGTGTTCAAAATATTATTTCATGAATAACATATCATCATTAGTTAGTATCTAATACATATCTTGATATTTTAAAAGGCAATGTGACAATTGTAACGACTAGTTCTAGTTAATCTATTTGTAGGTTCATTGGCCATATATTTATCATGCACATTTCCAACACATGTTTGATTACTTCTCAGGGGATCTTGTCACAAAAAGATTATGTCCATATTGTTGTCCTAGGTGAACATTTTTATATTTGCATCACATTGATGATTTTTTCTCCAGGTTGTACGATGATTATTATAGTAGTTGCATGATGTGAGAGATTTTCTCTCAAATTTGTATGGTTGTGTGTTGTTAATTTCATTCGTAGTGTGGCAGAGAAGCTCACTTCAAACACATGTGAAAAATGTGTGGCATCATTTTCAGGTAAGTGGTGCGTCCTACTCTCTGTATGCTAGTGCTTAGAATGTTCCTATAATATACATTACAACCCTGTAACAATGAGATCTGAAGCTCAACATTTTGATAATATGCAAGTTCTTAAAACATTCATAGAATATTTTTTACTGCAATGTAGGTGAAAGTGCTTATTGAGATAACATGCATTGCTTCCTGTGTTCTAGTTGCTAGAGCAAGGAGGAAGTAAACAGGCCGCTCTCGAAGGAAGTGGCAATATCTGGTGTATCTTTATTAGGTAAGTGATGCTCTCCTTCTATATACATGTGCTTAAAGAATTAAAAAAATATACATTACAACTCTATAGTAGTAGGGTCCGCAGATGAAAATGTCTTGGTAATTTCATGGTTTGGTTGCAGAATATAGTTATACTCTTGTATTAGTTTTGACATTAAAACTCATGAAAAAAAGAAAAGTATTCTACATTTTCACTCTATTGATTCCCTTTATATTCTAGGTTCCATCCCAAGTTTCATATCATTGTGCACCCTATTTTTCAAATATAGATATTGGATAGTCCATAACATGATTTTAGCATAGCTCCTTTAAAACCTGATATCAAATAATGTGATTCCACATTAAAATTTGATGCCTTATGACAAAAATACCTTAGTCCCTTTGTAACACTTGGAATGAATGGTTAGGAAAGAAATTTGTGAATTTGTATAGGTTAAGTGTGTACTTGGCTTTGCTATTCATTCCGTCATTGTCCTAGTTATTGTCCTTGCCCTAGGTGCTTTTGTTTTTTAACTATATCTTTTAGCATTATGAGCAGAAATAAGTTTTATGCTTGATATTGCCCCGTTCTTGTTGGGATTGGCATCTTTGATTTCTAGTGCATATTGCATTGGTGCCTATGTTGTTAAAATAACAACTGCGTCGATTTTCCAATTGGAAACACATTCTGATTACGTGACAAATTTGCAATCATCGTATATGGGGAAAATTGGTGCACTATGCAAGCATGAAGAATGTTTTCTACAATATTGGAATTAGTTGGTGTGATAGTCAGTACCACCATACTTGTGATTTGTAATTATTTAGAAATTTTTATATAAATTTGAGCATGTGCAATAATTTTTTTCTCACGTTGTTTAGTAAGTTGTTTAAGCGTTCTTATCTATTAAATATGCACATAGTATTGGTCTTGCGTTATTTACTTTGTCCAAAATATTTATAGTGATATCTTCAATTTATATTTGTATAGGTTGGAACCTTTTTTTTCTTAGTCATAAACATTGGATTGAAATAAGTTATTGAAAAGATAAGAAGACTGGTATGTAATTGGCTAAACTTGGACAAAACTAGTTTTCTCGCTCTGTTTGTAGTTTAGATTTTTCTTGTTTCATTGTTAGTGCAATATCTACTTTTGTATATGCGTGGTTCCCATACATTTTTCATTTTTTTTTTAAATTATTTTTATATATTTGGTCTCATTCATATCTTTGCAGAAGGGAAGTTAAACACAAATAGAACAACCATAGTTAAAGATAGTGATAACTTGGCTAAGAGATGCATTTGTGTTTTGTTTATCATCATTTCATTATTAGATTATACATTTCTCTTTTTTTATTATTATATATCTTTATATATTGTAATAAAAAACGGCGCGTTTTCATTTTCTAGGAAACGTATAACATTTAGAGTTACAAATCCAAGAGAACAAGTACAAGGAAAAAGATACTTTGAATATTTCCATAAAACATTTTTTTTTGTTGATTTGTACATTTGGTCATTTTCAATATAATATATGTAACAAGGAACTTTAAATTATAATTTGTCAAAACTAAAATCTTTTAGTATTTTACCTATATGCATAGAAATTAGATTCTATTTAGTAACTATGCACATGATATTAGAATATACATTAGCATTGACTTTGCAATATCTGGTTTTATCTTCATAGCCCTATTTTTGCTCAATATCAATTAGAATGTTCTTTCAAGCAATGATTTCAATGCAATATTTGTGAATAGGAAAAATTGTTAGATTATATACAGGTCTCAAATATATATATATATATATATATATATATATATATATATATATATATATTGTCAATGATATGACGATAGACATGGACGAAGAAGTAGACATGGAAACAAGCACAGATACAAAAGAAAAATTGCATAAGACACAATGAAAGGAACATAAAACATTCAAGAAACATAGAAAGAAAGGTAGTTTCGTCCAAGTTTAGCTAACTGGATATCAGATTTATTTTCTTTTGTAGAATTAATTTCAATTCAATGCTCATGACTAGGAAAAAACAAATACATACTATGCCATTATCAATCGAAGATATCAGTTACAACATAACATGAAGCATTTTCCATGGCGATGTGTTAGTTATATATCAACTTTTTTGGACAAAGCAAATAAGACAAGGTCAATTAGTTGGTATCTAAAACATTTCATGAAATTTTAAAAGGTAATGTAATGATTCTAACCACTAATTCATTTTATTTTGTCTACATGTACCATGAATAACATATCATCATTATTTAGTATCTAATCCATATATTGAAATTTTAGAAGGTAATGTGACAATTGTAACCACTAGTTCTAGTTATTCTATCCATAACTGCATTGGTTAGATATTATCATGCAATCTTTAGCATGCACATTTCCAACACATGTTTGATTAATTTTTGGGGGAGCTTGTTACAAAAACGTTCTTTCCATATATTTTCCCTGGGTGATCGTTTTTCTATTTGCATCACGTTGATGATTTGTTCTCAAGGTTGTACGATGGTTATTATGGTAGTTGGATGATGTGAGGATATTTCTCTTGAATATGTATGGTTGTGTATTATTCAATTCATTCGCGGTGTGGCAAAGAAGCTCATTTTCAAACGTAGGTGAAAAACATGTATCATCTTCGTCACGTAAGCGGTGCATTCTACTTTATGTCTGCTAGTTCTTAGAACGTTCTCATAATATATGTTACAACCTTGTAGCAATGAGGTCTGAAGCTCAAAATGTAGATAATATGCAAGTGCTTAAAACATTTGTACAATATATGATACTGCCATGGAGGTGAAAGTGCTTATTGAGATAGTGGGCATTGCTTCCTGTGTGCTAGTTGCTAGAGCAAGGAGTAAGAAAATAAGTTGTTCTTCAAGGCAGTGGAAACGTCTGGTGTATTTTTATCAGGTAATTGGTTCTTTCCTTCGGTATGCATGTGCTTAAAGCATTCATACAATGTACATTACTACTCTATAGCAGAGGGGTCTGAAGACCAAAATGTCCTAGTAATTTCATGGTTTGGTTGCAAAATATAGTTTTACTCTTTGTATTATTTTTTACTTTAAAAATCATGAAAAAAATAAAATTCTTCATTATTTTCACTATATTGATTCCCGTTATATTCTAGGTTCCATCCCAAGTTTCATATAGTTCTGTGCCCTGTTTTTCAAATCCAAATATTGGATAGTCCGTAAGGTGGTTTTGGCATAGCTCCTTAGAAACCTAAGATCAAATAATCTGATACCACATTAAAATTTGATACCTTATGAGCATAATCCCTTAGACCCTTTGCAACACTTGGAATGAATGTCTAGGAAATCAATTTGTGATTTTGTATAGGTGATTCGTGTACTAATCTTTTTTATTCATTTTGTTGTTGTCCTAATTAGTATCCTTGCCCTAGGTGATTTTATTTTTTAACTATGCCTTTTAGCATTATGAGAAGGAATGTGTTTTATTCTTACTATTTTCCTGCTCTTGTTGGAATTGGCATCTTTTATTTCTAGTGAATAACATTGGTGCCTATGTTGTTGAAATAGAAATTGCACTAATTTTCCAACTGGAAATGGATTTTGATTACATGGCAAATTTGCAATCATTGTATATGAGGAAAATTGATGCATTTCGCAAACATGAAGAATGTTTTCTACAATGTTGGAATTAGGTGGTGTGATAGTCAACACCACCATAGTTGTGCTTTAGACTTATTTCAAAATTTGTGATAGAAATCTGAGCATGTGGAATAATTTTTTTCACATGTTGTTTGGTAAGTTGTTTAAGCGTTCTTATTTATGAATCTACACAAAGTATTGGTCTTGTGTTATTTGCTTTGTCCAAAATATTGGTACTGATATCTTCAATTTATATTTGTATAGGCTGGAACCTTTTTTTTTTCTTAGTCATAAACATTGGATTGAAGTATGTTCTTGAAAAGATAAGAAGGGTGATATCTAACTAACTAAACTTGGACAAAACCAATTTTTTGCCCCTATTTTTAGTTTCTATTCTGCTTGTTTCATGCGATTTATACTTTTGTATCTGTGTGATTCCTATGTATTTCTCAATTTTTTTTTTTAAATTATTTCTATAGATTTGATCTCATTCATATCTTTGGAGAAGGTAAGATAAACACAAATAGAACAAATACAGTTAAAAATAGTGATAACTTGGTTAAGAGATGTGTCTTTGTTCTGTTTATCGTCATTTGATTATTATTCCTTGTCTCGTTATGGACTATAGCATTCGCTTCACGACTAAGTTACGTTAACTATGCATTATTTGGTTGTGTTTTTGCAATTTTAACCAAAGTTTTGAGAGAATGCTTAATATTTATATTTTTACATAAATTAAAAAATAATTAGTGATTTTTTCAATAAATGTTATTTCTAATTTTCGATTGGATGAGGAAGCTCTAATGGGACCTATTTCCCATGGTTGAGAGCCTTTTATTTTTGTTTTTTTGCAATTCCTGACAATTCATTTTAAAATTAAAATAAAACTAATTTTGTGAAAGTCCATTAATATTTATATTTTTACATAAATTAAAAAATAATTACTGAATTTTCAATAAATATTATTTCTAATTTTCGATTGGATGAGGAATCTCTAATGAGACCTATTTCCTATGGTTAAGAGCCTTTTATTTTATTTTTACTTGCAATTCCTGACAATTCATTTTAAAATTAAAATAAAACTAATTTTTTGAAAGACCATTACATTGGTGAGTGCTCTCACACTGTCACTATTATGATAGTGCTATACTCAATGATTGGAGAATTGATGCATTTATTTTGTTACTTCTATTTTCAATGTTGCAATAATTGATGCAGTTGGAACTTATTTGCATAGGCTCAGGGGGGGGGGGGGGGGCGGGGGGGGGGGGGGGGGGGGGGGGTGTCTGCTGAACAAATGTCGAATTAATATTATTATGTGCGGGAGTGATAGGTTTCTTTACCTAGTGAGTGTTGTGATACTGATGAACGATGCGGTAATTGGTACAATTTCGTAATGTGGAAATCTGTGGAGAACCAGGGTCTTTTGCATAGATGGGGGTGCTAAATAAACTATGTAATGAATGTGTGGAAGGCTTTGTATTTTAAAATTATTATTTAGGAACATTTTTTCGAAGTACGAATATAGTTGTACGAAGGTGGTTGTGAAAATTTAGTTGTTGATGTAGTTGTAGGGAACTATTATGTTAATGCTATGTTTAATGATGTGAGAATTCATGCGGTTGTATGTTGTTTGCATAGGCCTCAGGGGGGGGGGGGAAAGAAATTGTGGAGTAGGACTGAACAAAAGTCAAACTAATATTATTGTGTTTTCATTTTCGTAGTAGAGAGTATGTGTGGGAGAGCTGAGGTCATTTTCATAGTGAGTACTAGGGTCATTGTGAAGAATGTTTATTGTGTAGAGGACGGTGTATGTGCAGGAGATTCAAGGCCTTTTACATAGATGGGGGTGCTAAAAAACTGTAATTTCAATTCTTATGAAGAAAAAGTGTTGTGTGGTAAACGAATGTTGGAAGGCTTTGTCTTTTATAATTATTATTTACCAACATTTTTTGGAGTACAAAAGTAGTTATGCAATGGTGGTTGTGCGAAGCTATGTTATGCAACTAGCTCACAAAGTAGAACAAAAAAAAGATCAATGACTTAAAAATTATCCTCTTTGAGGGGGAAACCTCCTTTAAATTACATAAATGAACAATTATTGGATTATAGAAATGAAAATACCCTTTGTATATATAAGCGTCTAAGGGGTCACACTATAATGAGAGCCTACATAACAATAATAATGTAAGGGCACAATAATAACAATAGTGGGATCCTATGGGGCACAACAATAACAGTATGGGAGCTACATTGGCACAACAATAACAATAAGGAGGCTACACTAGTACTATAGGGACCTAACATGCCCCTCTCCTTCACAAAAAGTGTTGTCCTCAACGCTTGATTAGTTCTGGATGCTTATGTATAAAATTCTCATCATCCCATTCGAATCTTCAACAAGTAATTTCTTCCACTTAATGAGATACTCTAAAAATGATCGATTTTGTAGTTGTTGAGTTCTTGTTTCTGTGACTTCTTCAGGCTCAAATATGATTTTCCCTTCTTTGTCAAGTTCAGGAAAGACTTTTTGAACTGGAATCTTGTCACCGATAACCTTATTTACACATGAAACATGGAAAATTGGGTGTACTCAGGAAGATGCAGGCAACTCCAATTTGTATTCCATATTACTGATATTTTGTAACACCTTGTAAGGACCATAGTATGTGGGTGATAATTTATTATCCTTATTAGCTTTCTTGGGAGACATTTTTTTGTATGGTTGTAGCCATAAGAAAACCTAGTCACCTATATTAAAACTTCTTTCACTATGATGTTGATCTGCTTGTTGTTTCATTCAATTCTATGTCAGAGTAAGGTTATCCTTTAAGAGAGAATTTGTTCTTGATGCTCGATGTGATCTTCCATTACTTGAAACTTATAATTTTCTCTTGAAGATGATGTGATGGATGGTGGATGATATCCGCAAAGTGCCATAAATGGGGTCTTTTTTGCTACAGTATGGAAGGAAGTGTTATACCACCATTAAGCTAGAGGTAACCACTTTACCCATTGTGTTTGTTTATCTGATATCCTTCCAAACATTTGTTCATTGTCTCATTTTTCCCATCAGATCGAGGATGATAAGATGATATATGAGCTAATTGAGTAACAAGACAAGAAAATAATTCCGTCCAAAAATTTCTAGTGAAAATGGGATCTTTGTCACTTACTATAATCTTTGAGTTTCCATGAAGCTTTTGAATTGTTTCCATAAATGCAATAGCAACTATACTGGATTTAAAAGGCTGAGATGATACACAAAAGTGTGCATACTTGGTAAGTCTACCAACTACCACCATGATGAAACTATTTTCTTCAGACTTGGGTAAAATTGTGATAAAATCCATTGAGGCCTCCTCCCAATGCTGACTTGGAATGGCTAAATATCGTAATAGATCTAGGGTCTTAATTGTCTCAAGTTTATTTTGTTGGTAAACCAAACATTCTATCACAAACTTCTGAATATCAGAATTAAGGCCATCCCAAAAAATTCCTTATTAACCCTATTGTAAGTTTTTAAAAATCACAAGCGCCCTCCTAAGGGAGAGGTGTGCAATTCCAAAAGAATATTTTGTTTGATTTGGGAATTCTTACAAAGATATAGGTGATATTTGTACAATATGTATCAATTTTCTAGCTAAATGTATCATATGTACTGGCCTCTTGTTGCAACTTTTGAATGAGCGTCCTCACCTCTTCATCATTCTTCCATTCATCTCTTGCTTCGATTATCCACTCAGGTTGGATAATATAAATGACACAAAGCAATGCTTCTATATCCTCATCCTTTCTTGAGAGTGCATCTGCAACAAAATTTTGTTTCCCCTTTTTGTAGATGATTTCAAAGTCATAACCCAACATCTTTGTCACCCATTGTTTTTGCTCTTCTGAAGATAATATTTGTTCCAAAAATTATTTAAGACTATCATGATCTATTTTTACCTTGAATTTTCTTCCCATTAGGTAAGATCTCCGTTGCTTTAATGCATGTACTATTTCCAACATTTCATTCTCATAAATAGGTTTGTGTAAATACTTTCCTTTGATTGGAAAACTTTCAAAAGCAATAGGTCTTACTTCTTGCATTAAAAGAACACCAATTCCATTTCTTGAGGCATCACGTTCCAGAATAAAGGTTTTTGTGAAGTCTGGTGTAGTTAAGATTGATGCTTGGCACATTGACCCTTTAAGATGTTCAAAGTCCTTAGTTGCTTCTAGAGTCCATGGAAATGCATCTTTCTTTAGTAATGATATTAGAGGTGCCGCTATTCTCCCATAATTCTTAACAAACTTCTGATAATACCCTGTCAACCTAAGAAATGCTTGAATATGCTTTATGGTTGTGGGGATTTTCCATTCCTTAATGGATTTAATTTTGTTAGGGTCTACCTTAACACCCTCATGAGATACAATATGACCCAAATATTCCACCTCCTGTACTCCAAAGAAACAATTGGAGGTTTTTGCATATAATTGTTTCTCATCCAATAGTTTGAGCACCTTGTCAACATGTTGAATATGATCATTCCAAGACTTGTTGTAGATTAGTATATCATTAAAAAATATTAACACAAATTTTCTAAGGAAGGGTTTGAAAATGGAATTCATCAAACCTTGAAATTTGGAAGGTGCATTACTAAGGCCAAAAGGCATGACCAAAAATTCATAATGACCCTCACGAGTCCTGAATGTTGTTTTTGGAATTTCTTCAGTCTTCATTCTAATTTGATGGTATCTTGAACGAAGATCCAACTTGGTGAAGTAAATTTATCCATGTAATTCATCCAACAATTCATCAATGACAGGAATGGGAAATTTATCTTTAATAGTGAGCTTGTTGAGCTTCCTATAATACAGACACATACACCATGATCCATCGTTCTTGTGCACCAATACTACTGGAGTAGAGAAAGAACTTTGACTAGGTTGAATTATACCATACTCTAGCATTTTTGCAACCATACGTTTAATTTCACTCTTTTGGGCATAAGGATATCTGTAAGGCATGATTTTTGGAGGACCACTTCCTGGAATCAAATGAATAGAATGATCATGATAACGAATAGGTGGGAGGATTTTGGGAGTCTTAAACACCTTGGAATGATTGTCCAAGACTTTTGGAGATCTGGAGAAATATATGATTTCGATGTTTGAACCTTTAGTAAGCATAATTGTGCAATTGTGCCTCATTGTTATTTCTTCAAAATATTTGTCAACATGAGACTAAAGGCCATGATGATAGAGTGGAATAGTCAAAATGAGAGACAAAATGGATCACCCAAACCCAGGAGGACAAGCTTTTGAGTGAGGATATCCAAAACCCGACACGAGAGAAGAAGAGTGTCATGTTCAAGAGCGACATGATACCTACACAAAGGATGGCTCATCTTCATTTTTCCCTTCTATTTCTAGTGAGTAACCCAATTATTTTTTAATCAAAAGCTTGAAGGGGATAAGATATGCTTATTATGTAAGTTCATTCTTCAAATGAATCCATCCTAGTAAGTTTTATGAGCCCTAGGAAGGAGAAGCTCGGTCTCGTCATGGTGACAAGCCTTTTGTTGCAAAATTTTAACGAGCCCGACATAAGAATAACTCTGTATCTTTTTCATGTTTAGAGAGTTTGAAAAAGAAATGAAAAAAGAAAACCCCATCGTTTCCCTATTCATAATTTGTCCCTCGAACCAAAAAAGGTAGAAAACAATATCCGAGGGAACCTCTTGATCATGTCAACCAAGGTGTACCTTTTTCGTAAATTGTTAGAATCAACCTGAAAAAAGGGTAAACGTATACTGAGGTGGCGTCGATTCATTTACTTTAATGAGTTCAGAATGACAAGTACTCGACAATCTTTTCAATTTTCGAGAGTAAGAATAGAGATGAAAGATGACTTCAGGGGGGTTCTCGTTTATTTAAGGAGTCCGAAAAAGAGATGGAATAAAACTCCTAGAATCGATCGATAATGATCACCGTTCACATTGAAGGCACCTATAACTGCACAAGAAATGCACCCATCAGTGATATTGAGAAAATATTAAAATATTACAAAAATATTTGACAAAATGACTTTCAAAACTTATAAATAGGTAAAAGTAATTTCATTTTTTACCATTTTACCAAAACGAGCTCTGAAAGTGTTTTGTGCCCTAATTTCCTTGATTTTACAGTGGCCACTGTGAGAGATCCGGGGTGCCATTTCATGATCCATCTGTGACAGGTAAGAGCCTGATCCCTGCTCTTGTGTTTCATTACCTTTTTATGCAATTTTAACGGTGAATTTTAAGCTAGAAAATATGATTTTTAAAATTTAGGTCGTTGAAGACCATCATGGGTATGATCATCAGACTCGCTCAGACTCGCGATGGTCAAGCTCAAGCCCAAAGGCTCATGCGATACCATCATACTATTTTGAAAAATAGGCACAATGGCACCAAGAGTGATTTTTGGACATTAAAAACTCATTTTAAATCCAAACATGTTGAATTTTATCCATGGAAAAAGCATTAAAAAGTGTTCAAATGTTGTTTGCATGAGAAATATGGTCCTAGAGTGGAAAGAAAGAGGCCATGAGGCCGAGGATCACCAAGTATCTGAAGATTTGGCATGTATAAATGCTTCGAGGGATTGTGGCATACTGAAACTCTTCTGAACCATAGGGTTGAGGGCACAGATGGAGTTGCTACCCTATCTGATCAGCCTTTGGGACATAGATCACGAGATCTTCATCATCAAAGGGAAAGAATTGGAACTGGAGGATATAGGCATCTATTTCATCATGGGATTATCTCGTCAAGGAGAAGCCATTCAACTCTTTGGATCTCGCCAAGGAGGTGAGGGTACTAGGAGTCTAGTGCATAGATACTGTCCCGGTGTCGAGATAACTAACGGATGTAAGGTGAAGATTGCAACAATCACCAATAACCTCATTCTGAGAATAATATTGTTCAGCATGGTGTGCATATCTAGCATGCAATCTCTTCATGAGGCTTCCAACTCTCAATTTCATTACGTTATTTCTTGTTTGATCCCAACCATCTTCAACTGGTGTGGAGGTCTTTTGGCGAACATGAAACACTGACTGAACAAGAGTAAGCATAGACACGTGAAGTAGTTCGGGTTTGGTTCTATACTGGTGACCTTATCCTTGGAGTGAATGCCTCTCTTCTGGTATCAGTGGGCAGAAGTACCACATCCTACCTCCCGAGATCTAATGCTCGTGAGATGGATCCAACTCATGCCTCAAGGAGGCACGAGTCAGCATATGCACTATCCACCATATTTCTTTGCGTGGCTTGAACGCTAGTTGCTTATGGTATATGACTATGCTTATGTCGACACGGATTTTAGAGGGGATCCCGATCTACCTCTACCACCTGGCAAACTATGGACTGACGTAAGTAAAAAATTATTTTTTGAAGTTTTGAAGTTTTATGATTTTTATGAGAGTGTAAACTAAGACTCAACTCATGATAAATGTGTAGATGTGGGACCAGAGAGACCACCAGGCATCTCACCAATAGCACGGTGAGCTACCCATTTGATAGTGGCTGTGGTTTATGAAGAAGGGGCTGACCCCGTAGCTGATATGAAGCACAATCTGGAAGCCATTACTTGAGGGGTTCCAGATTATGCCAATATCGATGATGTTCCACTGCGATGGTAGAGACGCACAGTGGGAGTCTCTATGAGACTGCGTCGGCTGCTAGGCCGAGTGATCAGAGCAGTCGCGTGCTACCATGATCACCATGCAATTTGATAGTTCTTCTAGTCCTTTATACATTTTGTAGGCTTTGAAAGCCATGTGTCTCGAAACACACCATTTTTTGACATTTTGATGTAAACACTGTGACAAACGTGACACACACACACACACACACACACACACACACACACACACACACACACACACACACACACATATGCATGTTTTATTTCTACTTATGTGTTCATAACATGATTCAGTTTTACAAATAACACAAATGTCTATCAAGATCAAAATTTGCTAATGCATCAGTTAATGTATTTAAATTACTTGGAATATGTTGATATGTAATGTAATCAAAATTTATTTCCAGCAATCTAACACGTAGATACATATGCAATATTTGTGGATTTCTTACTGAATAATGATTGTTTAATTATAACAGAATGAGTTGTGAATCCAACTTAACTTCTTCTGACAAGATCTTAATAGCTGCATTATACTCAGGGATATTATTAGTTGTTCGTCCAAGGAAGATACCTTGTAAGTTAATCAACTTTCCATTAGGGTCATTGAGTACCGATGTTACGGAAGAGAGATTCTGTGTGCTACGACAAGCACAATTGGCAAAACCAACGTAATGACCTGATGACATATGGAATCTGAGTGGAACACAGGGTAAGCAGAAAAACATATGTCTACAAAGCAAACAAGCACATCAAAAAATCAAAATGCACACTAATGAATTAACACACTAATATACAAAAGTTATCATACGAATTTTAGACATAATACTTTTTGATGGAGTCCATTTTCAGACTCGGGTAGTCAATCAATAGAGAATAAAACTGGAATTTCACCATTGACATTACGTGTAAGCATCGACTCTTCCAAACGATAGAGTAAAACTCATAGAAGGCTCTGCCCCATGCCCCCCGGGCAAGTGAGGGTTACGAGTCATAAGATGAAACCCATTGCAATAATGGGAAAACGTTAAAGACTAGGTGAAAAAAATCTCATGAAAGGAGGCATAAAAAAATTGATCTCACGAAGAGGAAAAGGTGCCCCCAGTTGAAAGATTTTGACAATTTCAGGGTAAACTAAAATTTCAACAGATAGAGTTTCAGTGATGTTTCCCATATTACCCTCCGAAAAGACTTCATGTACTCGGATGGGTATTTGAAGTGGAGGTGTAGTATAATGGGAAACAAACACTTCAAGATAGGAAGAATGATGATGTAGAGTGTTCCATGAAACTTCGTCTAGAGACATGACCTCCAGGATACTTGCATCAGTAGGGATTGTCTCATCCAAGGGATCCAGAGAATCCCAAGAACCAAGCCACAGGGATGGCATGTAAGTATCATGGTTCATACTGAAGACAATATGACTTTCTGAAGTGACCATCGAAGCTAACACAATTTCTTGATAATTTATCTCCAATGGACTTAAAGGCATAGAATTGCCAAATGAGTCAATTTGATCTTCTGTAGGGATAATCCAAGGATCCGAAGAACCCGAGATCATATTGACTGAATGAACATTTGGAGATGGGAGAGTAAAAGTACCCATTAAAGCAGAGTCTTTGAAGATACCTACTCCCATGCTTTGGTAAGGAATATTAGTATTACCGATATAAGGAATGTTACTGTTGGACGAACCAGAAGAAAAGAAAGATAGTTGATCAACTGTGACTATTTTTCCTTCATGAGGAAAACGAAGTACGCAGAACAAAGAAGACACCACAAAAAACATGGCGTGAGTCTAGTTTCGTTCGAGAAGAAGGTTGTTGTTTAGATTAGCATCTACAACTTCTACTTCTAACTCAACAGTCTTGCCTTCTAATGTAAACATTAAGTTCATGAGAATAATGTATGGTTGCGAACCTCTACCATCAAAGGCTTCCAAGGTGTTCGAAGATTGGTTAAGAGGAGGAGAGCTAATGGATTTCCAACATAAAACTGACATGATGCAGGTAGAGGCACCTTCATCAATAATCGCTCGACGAATCGTCTTTCCTTTGATAAGGACCTAGATCAGAAATGCAATCTGATGAGGAAGATGAGGTACATGATTCTCTAGATTGAAAGTAATCAGACTTGAATCAAAATGATCAATAAAACCTATAGCAAATAATAGTGACTTTCATTGTGTTGGACAGGATTGAATAACCTCCAAGGCAGACATCGCCGAAGGTGCCTGAGCTAAATCCTCAACAATATTGTAATGTTGCGCAACTCTAGCATTTTCATTAAAATATGACTTCTAAAGGAAACCTTTAGGGGGTGGTCGGATGCGGACTCACTGTTAGGGCGTTCAATATGGAGCAGACCAGAAGAGGATGGATTAGAAGTAGAAGGAGCATCAACAACTTCTTTCTCCATGGTTTGCTTAGACATAGCTTGATAGTCTTTGGTTCAAGTAGCGATCGAGATATGTGATGAACCTTGCAACATGAACACCTAGGAACCTTAGGAAGCAAAATACTCAGGCTGGTCTACCAATTGGGTTTGCTGTGATGGAAAGGGTTCTCTTAAGACTGCTCGAGTCCCTTGCAGTAAGCGACTAACTTCAAATCGTCAAGGACAATCCTTATTGTAATGAGCCTCCTCACAGATGAGGCAAGGATACTTGGGCTTCCTTCGAGAAGTGTCATCAATAGAAGAATTAGGAGGGTCTTGTTTTGGGGCTTCGAATTTGGCGTTACCTTTTCCCTTCTTACCTTTAGAGGATTTATTTGCTATGGTAGACAGGACAACATGAATCTCAGAGGTTTTATTGGGATTGGATAAATTCTTGGAGGGATTATTGGGACCAATGTTCGAGACCAATTTTTTCTTCGAAGAAGCTTTCACAGGAGTCTGAGACACGAAACCAATCACAACGTTAATATGTGGTGTATCCGAAGATTTTGATGCTGTCAGATCCGATGATGGTCTTGGAGAATCAGGTAACATCTCGTACAATGTGCCAGATTGCAAATAGACTAGGTCTAAATATTGGTCACATGTGATATCTTGCTCTTCTATAACACATCCATCCATGGCTATGTCCTTAGCAATTTTGCTGACGAAGGATTTTGTGAACCATTCTGTCAACAACTCATCAACAATCTCAAACTTGATGGGGTAATTCCGATGTCTCCATTCATGGATATGATCATAGATGTGGCTCGTGGTGTCTTCCTTAAGTGATGTAAGCAAATGGGTGCTTGTTTCATAGTGAACCGACAGCTGGAAATGAGTGACGAAAGCCATAGCGAGAGAGTTGAAGTCACCAAAGGTACCTCGAGGAAATTCAATTTACCACTTAGCACCAACACTTATGAGAGTTCTTTAGAAAAGTCTAAGATGGATAGAATCATCGACGCATGAATTGGAGGAGCACCAGAGGTGATATGCCATCACATGGGATTATGGATCCTCCTTTGCCTTTCCCTCAAATTTGGGGCAATCACTCGAAATCTTCGATGGAACTGGAGGTGATTACGATGAATGAAGAATGGGATCATTCGTGAACCTAAAAACATCGAGAAACTCCAACGTAGCCAAGAAATGGAATTGCATGTTAAATGACATATAGGGCCTTTGAGTAGACCCAAACTACGAAGTCCATCCTTGTTGGTAAGGATTTTTTCCCCACAGTGGAGGATTTTGTCCATATGGAATTTGGTTTTGTCCCCACTAAGGGTTACATTACCCATAAGGAGGATCCGGTCCTGGGTAGGTTTGATACTACCCTACCATAGGCCACTGATGAGAATTGTATATGACATATAGGTTATAAGGTTGTTGAACCTACTAACCCTAAATGTAATGATTTTGAACTACTGCTACAGGGGTTGACCTTGACCTTGCAAAGGATGACCTTAATGATACACATATAAGGCTTGCTATTGCCAAGGCTGACCTTGTTGCTGCAAAGACTGGCTTTGCTATTGTAAACATTGGCCCTATGGCTGCAAAGGTTGGCCTTGTGAAGAAAAATGCTGGAAGGACTGTTGAACAAACTGTGTCTGCAGCTGCAAAGGTTCTTGCGACTGTTGCAAAGGTTTCCCTTGCTGATGTAGCAATTGTCCTTGCTGTTGCAATGCTTGCCACTACTACTGCAAATATTTCCCTTGCTGCTACGAATGTTGTCCTTGTTGTTTCGAAGGTTGTCCTTATCGTTGCAAGGGTATCTAGATAGTTCCTGGGGTTATACCATGAGGGTATTGATAGTTCCCGCATTGGATCTAACCATATCTACCAGGCATAATGGATTGGCCAGGCTAAACATAAGGTCCAGCTTGAGGAATGTAAGGAAGATTTAACATAGGTTGCGAACCATATGGGACATAAGTTTGTTGGAATGAGACCTGAGCCATATATGGCTACTGGTATTAGACGTTACCTGACCCAGATGGACTAACATGGTCATGAATAACTTCGCAAAAAGGGTTGATTCATTCCAACCATGTGAGTTTGTAATCTTCTCACACTGGTTTTGCCAGACATAATGGGGATATTCAGATCTTTCCCCCCAGACGGTGGCACAATTTGTCCACTTACTGGAGGGATAGAAGAACTTATCGAGACCTAACCTGAGACCATTGGTTGAACTAGAAGAGTCGGTCAAATGATGAAACAGGTTGAGACAGATTGGTAGGTTGAACCAGAACTAAAGTGACCACATTTTTCATAATCGGTCTTGTTCTGAACAAACAAACATGACATAGTCATAACACCGAAAGATGAGATGGGGTTCTCATACAATGATGAGGCACTAGGAGTGCTCGAAAGTAATTGAGCTAGAGAGGTATAACCATGCGGAAATACGGGCTCACTAAACTCAAGATAAGAGAGAGACAATACTACTCCCATAAAAGGGAAGCCTTCTAGAAGGAACTCATATCCCTGCTCATCATCTACATGAAAAGTGTGGTAAGCGGAAACTTCCGAATGACCTAGATAGGAGACTTGTATCTCACCTTCTGACTCCATAGATGGAAACAATTGGTGATGAGGAACCGAAGATTTCCAAGGGTATAACTCCAAAGGAATACCAGGTCAATCATATAGACTCTATGGATGCTGTGGAGATATCACAACAGGATCGAACAATGGGTTCGGTAGATAGAAAACCAATCTTTTCGGACTTTCTGGAGTCTGGAGACTCTCAGGTGTCTGGATAAGATTATCAGAGGAATCTAGAAAATATTCTTGTGGTGGCTAGGAATCTGATGGAGGCGGACGAGAAGACAAAGGTTGGATACACAGAATAATTCCAAGTTCAACACCTTGATCCTCAAGCGACTGAGGAAGTTACAGATGAACTCCTTGGGAGGACCCTTCAGTATCAGAAAATGAAGGGGAACTAAGAGATGGACTCAATGGTTTAGCCATGATGGCTTCCCCTCAATAGAAAAAAAAGGAAAAGGAATAATTTGTTTAAGGCTTTAACAATCTTGAAATTAACAAGGAATTACTCAATTTGGTCTAAGAAACAACTGCTTTGGATTGACATGTTTACCACGGGCAATTAAATTTTAGAAACAAAAACATTGCCATTTCATGTTTGAAGAGTTGATAAAAGGGAAAAAAGGTGACTCTAGTCACTTTCAATAGTTTTGCGAGCATGAAAGGACAAGTCTCGATGATCTCTTCAAATTTTAAGAGTCAGAAAAGATCAAATGATTGCTCAGGTGAATCTATGTAAAAGGAGTACTAGGTAACCGTGAACTACAATATACACCTTAGCAAATAAATTGACCAAGGACTTGATGTACATGTAAGCAATCTCCCCGAACGTTGTGTTTGATGTATCACATTTACAGGGTGGTAGACTCGATTTCCTATGGATAAAGGATTGCAACCTAGAGGGGTCTCCCTTTATATACGCAATGGTACGGGGAGCACAAGTCTGTGCTAGCGATGTCTAATGTTGAAGCGAACGACAATTGTAAGTTTTAAAGATGTCGGAACACATCTCTAACCTAGACCACTAGATATGGTCGTTAATGTTTCAAATGATCCTTAGGTTAATTGATAGATTTTAAAGTTGATCTTGCAATTGTGTCTCAATTTCAAGGCCTTAACAATGTTTCTTCTTCCTAAAATCCAAACTAGATGATGAAATGAAATCTTTCAATTCGATGAAGGCTATCTATGTAGGGAAGAAAAGTACTCAAATCATGCATCAAACCAAATGAAATACACATCTATGACCATCTTCAAATGCTAAATTAAAAATATGAAATCTAATCTTTCATATGATAAGCAAATGTAATGCCAAAACAAATCTTAAAGCAAAATTTCCTTAATTTGTAATGCTGATTTTTCTCTTTCTTCAAAAATGAAACTAATGTAATCTAGTATAAAGGAAAAGAGACTACAAGCAAACCAAGAAGTATGAAAATCTCTTTCACATCAATGATTCGAATTCAACACAAAATGTTCCGATAACCAAAAAAATAATGGCAGTTTCATTTTCAGTTCGAAACATAAACAACTTCAAAGCAAACACTTTCTTTTGATTCCAAAGAGACAATCAATTTGTAATCTATCACTTGTCGAATGAAGCTTAAGCAACTTTAACTATATCCACTAATGAAAAAAACTTAAGGCACAAGAATCAAAAAGTAAACTACAAGCATGTCTGAACACACAAAGACTCTTTAGCACAAGGAATCAATCTCTAACCTCTGGTGGAAAGACCAATGACTGTACTGAGGTTGACCTAGAAGACCTATAACCCTAAAAGGCTAATAAAACTTCAAGAACATTCAAGCCAAGCTAAAAGACAATTTTAATCATACAATGGGATATTCAATGAGAAACACACTAGTATATCTCAAGGGGAAGACAACGGAAATTGGAAATCAAAGAGAAAACCCTAAATTTCTTACTTTTTTGTAATCATTGCACCTGTCATGAGTAAAGTAGCGATCATCAAAACTGTAACTTAAAAACCGAGATACCTTCGTGATTTTCAGGCTCAAATTCATGATGGTCGAGGAAAATGACAAAGAAATAAAAAATCTTCAAAAAAAATCTCAAGTTAACAATATTCAGGCATCTACCAAGAAATGACACTTACTGCAAGCAAGCAATGAATTCTAAAAATTAATGGTTGATCAAACTCGTCAAAATACAAGGTGAAGAGAGGGAAGGAAAGGGTCATATGCTCCCCAGTAGAGTCTCCATTTTTTTGACAAGGTTAATCCTCTTTGCAGACAAAGACGATCCCTCTAGCCCAATGAGTGGGTCTAGCAACTTAAGGGACAATCAACTAGACATCTTCCTAGATTATGATTGAAAATAGAACAAGAGAGAAGGCCTACCTTGCTTTGATGCTAATCTGATTTCTTTTGTTGAGATCCTTGAACTTCTTGTGTCAAGGTGTTGTTCCTCCTTCTTTCAGTGCTTATGTACTTGCACAAACAACCAAGAGACAAAAAAGCATGCCAAAACCAATAACAAATCCAACAATAATCTGTTTAGTTGATCAAGGAATGCCAAACCAATACATACATGAACATATATATTTTGGGAAGATGAAATAGTAGTTGTATTATTATTTAAAGAATAAATGGGAACCTTACAACCATAGCCTTGATGTTGAAAGGCTCTCCTTAAGTGGTAATCCAAGTCCAAGCCAAGAAACTCTCCAACACTCCTTCTCCAAGTCTAATGAATAACCTCTAAGCACAAGCTCACCATAGGGGTGAAAATGGACATAGATCAAACATTTGAGAATGATAGAGGGGAAATTTATTGGTTGGGAAAGGGAGTTAGACCTCCTCCAAAGATAGGATTAGGCCCACATCTTAAG
Organism: Pinus taeda; assembly: GCA_000404065.3. Lineage (NCBI taxonomy): Eukaryota > Viridiplantae > Streptophyta > Pinopsida > Pinales > Pinaceae > Pinus > Pinus taeda. The sequence continues at coordinate 125,292 of APFE031693856.1, forward strand.
GAGGTAGCTCATAGGGATGATACCAAGAGGTCAAAATAGGAGGATTTGACATCATCTATGAGAAACCACCTCCATCTCATCGCTCTGGAAGCTTCTAGATCAAGAAGCTTCTCATCCTCTTTAGGAAAAATTCCTTTTGAGACCATAATAGGTATGAGAGAGAATAGAGTGATGCCATCGCTGGCTCAATAAGGTGCAACAGGTGATCATCATGGTTTTGAGCTTCATAAGGGCGATGATTCTCAATTTAGGGTTTTATGAGCCATTTCTTTAGGGAAAGCTCCTAATATTTTCCAAGCAAAGTTAAAGGAGGGATCTGAGTTGTATACATTGATGAGTATACTGTATGATGATCATGTTTCGGGCACTTCAGGGTATGCCACAAGGAAGGGCAGGAGGTGTGACAAAATACTATGTGACAGATGCCCACTAAAGCATGAAGGCAGAATGAGGAGTGATGATCGAAATGATTTACGAGATTTTGGCAAGGATGAGGACATGCATTGTCAGGAGACTTGCAAATCAAGGACACATATACATATACATATTTGAGATTAAGACATGATCCCACGGTATGGACGTAGCCATCCAGATGATGAAGACTATATAAAAATTTCCATGGTATGGACGTAGCCATCCAGATGATGATGACTATATAAAAATTTCCATGGTATGGCCGCAACAATCTAGATAACAAGGATTAGTATAGATATTAAGTCTCGCGGTATGGTCACAACCATCCACATAGTAGAAACATGCGTAAAATCATGAATAACATGAAACTCCATGTAGCTTGAGCCATAACATACAAGAATTAGGGTCTTGCGCTCCATCTCGACCTGATCAATGTACGAATCCTAGCTTGCAAACAAACGTGTTGAAGTCGAACATGCTAGAAAACCACCTGATTACCAGCCAATGATGTGGACCGTTAACATGTACTAGAGAAACCACCAATAATGACAATGGCCATCAAGGTACAACAATACAATCCATGAATGTGATAATGAAGTTGAGGTCGAACACTCATGGAATCACCTAATCGAAAGACAATAGTGAAGACCTGTCATTGGTTACGAAGAACTGACCATTAAGACATGCCATCTCTAAGGTACTGAAAGGGAGTTTCTAAGTCATCTTCCTGGATATTGAGCTGAAGTTGAAAAGAAGTGACCCGTCGAAGGAGGGCAATGATGTGTCCCCCATCATCGACACGAAACAAGGAATAAAGCGGAATGATATTCAAGATTGTAGCAATGACTCAAACAATGTATAAGTAAATAACTGCATATTGGACTTCTCTTGAACATATTGGTGACACGAATCCAGAGTGTGGAAACATCTGACTCATCATGGGACTAAAGGTCATGATGACAAAGTGGAATAGTCAAAATGAGAGACAAAATGGATGACCCAAACCCAAGAGGACAAGTGACTGAGTGAGGATATGCCAAACCCGACACGAGAGCAGAAGAGTGTCATGTTCAGGAGCAACATGCTGCATATACAAGGGATGTCTCATCTTCATTTTCCCCCACTATTTCTAGCGATTACACCAATTATTTTTTAGTCACAAGCTTGAAGGGGATAACATATGCTTTTTATGTAACTTCATTCTTCGAATGAATCCATCCTAGTAAGTTTTACGATCCCTATGAAGGAGAAGCTCGGTCTCGTCATGGTGACAAGACTTTCGTCGCAAAATTTTAACGAGCTTGACATAAGAATAAATCAGTATATTTTTCATGTTTAGAGAGTTTGAAAAAGAAATGAAAAAGAAAACTCCATCATGTCCCTTTTCATAATTTTTCCCCCGAACCCGAAAAGGTAGAAAACAATATCTGAGGGAACCTCTTGACCATGTCAACCAAGGTGGACCTTTTTTGTAAATAATCAGTCTCAGCCTGAAAAAGGGGTAAACTTATACTGAGATGACATCAATTCATTTACTTTAAGGAGTTCGAAATGACAAGTACTCGACAATCTTTTCAATTTTTGAGAGTCAGAAAAGAGCTGAAAGATGACTCTAGGGGGTTCCTTTTTTCATTTATTTAAGTAGTCCGAAAAAGAGATAAAATCAAACTCCTAGAATCAGTCGATAATGATCATTGTTTACATTGAAGGTACCTGTAACTGCACCAGAAACACACTCATCACTAATATCAAGAAAATATTAAAATATTACAAAAATATTTGACAAAATGACTTTCAAAACTTATAAATAGGTTAAATTAATTTCATCTTTTACCATTTTAGCAAACCGAGCTCCAAGTGTTTTTGTGCCTAATTTTCTTGATTTTCTAATGGCTGCTGCGGGAGATTCGGGGTACCATTTCACGATTCGTCTGCGATAGGTAAGAGCCTCATCCCTGTTCTTGCATTTCATTACCTTTTTATTCAATTTTAGCAGCAAATTTTCATCTAGAAAAGAGGATTTTTAAAATTTATGTCACTGATGACCATCGCAGGTATGGTCATTAGACACGTGATGGTTGCACTTGAGCCCAAAGGCTCACACGATGGCACCGAGAGAAGTTTTTGGAGATTAAACACTCATTTTTAAAGAAAAAAATGTGGAATTTTATCCATGAAAAAAGCATTAAAAAGTGTTTAAATATTGTTTTGGGGGAGAAATATGGTCCTAGAGTGGAAAGAAAGAGGCCATGAGGCTAAGGATCACCAAGAATCTCAAGATTCAACATGTATAAATGCTTTGAGAGATTGTGGCTTACTAAAATTCTTCCGGACCATAGGGTTGAGGGAAAAGATGGAGTTTCTACCCTATCTGATCAACGTTTGGGATGTACATCGTGAGATCTTCATCATCAAAGGGAAAGAACTAGAACCGGAGGAGATGGGCATCTATTTTATCACAGGATTATCCCATCGAGGAGAAGCCATTCAACTCTTTGGATCTCGCCAAGGAGGTGAGAGTACTAGGAGTCTAGTCCATAGATACTGTCCTCGTGCCGAGATAACTAACAAAGGTAAGGTGAAGATTGCAACAATCACCAATAACCTCGTTCTGAGAAAAATATTGTTCACCATGGTGCATATATCTGGCATGCAAGCTCTTCATGATGCTTTCAAGTCTCAGTTTTAGTACACTATTGTTTGTTTGACCTCCACCATCTTCAATTGGTTTGGAGGTCTTTTGGCAAGCATGAAACACCAAATGACCAAGGGTAAGCACAGACACCTGAAGTAGTTTGGGTTTGGTTCCATACTGGTGACCTTCTTCTTAGAGTGAATACCACTCTTTTGGTATCAGTGGGAAGAAGTACCACATCCTACTCCCCGAGATCCAAGGCTCGTGAGATGGAGCCAACTCATGCCTGGAAGAGGCACGGGTCAACATATGCACTATGCACCATAATTCTTCGCATGGCTTGAACACTAGTTGCATATGGTAGATGACTATGCTTATGCCGACACAAATTTTAGAGGGGATCCATATCTACCTCTACCACCAGGTGAACAGTGGACTGATGCAGGTAAAAACTTGTTTTTTGAATTTTTTCAAGTTTTATGATTTTTATGAGAGTGTAAAATAAGACAACTCATGATAAATGTGAAGATGTACAGAGAGACCACTAGGAATTTTTCCAATAGCATGGCGAGATTCCCATCCGATAGTGGCTACGGACTATGAAGAAGGGGCTAACCCTTTAGTTGAGATGAAGTGAAATTTGGAATCCATCAATCGAGGGGTTCCATATTACGCCGTGATTGACGATGTTCGATTGCGATGACGGAGACATATAGTGGGAATCTATGTGAGACTGCATCGGTTGTTAGGCTAAGTGATCAGATTAGTGGTGTGCTACCATGAGCATCATGCAGTTTGATAGTTCTTCTAGTCTTTTACACATTTTGTAGGCTTTCAAAGCCAAGTGTCTCGAAACACTCTATTTTTTGACATTTTGATGTAAACACTCTGACAGACGCGATATATCTATATATCTATATATCTATAATATAATATATATATATATATAATATACATATATACATTACATCTACATATACATATATATACATCATACAAATTACATCACATATACAATATATAATGATATTATATTAAAGAATATATAAAACATAGAAATACATATACACATATAACATACATATATACAACACATATATACATAATACATACATTATACCAAACACACATTAATATATATATATATATAAATATAAACATATATCATACATATTATAATACATATATGGGAATCTAGTAAACTGCATCGGTTGTTAGTTGAGGATCAGAGCAGTGGCATCTACCATAGCACATCAGTTTGAAGTTCTCAAGTCTTTAACACATTTGTAGGCTCCAAAGCAAAGTGTCTCGAAACACTCTATTTTGACATTTGATGTAAAACACTTCTGACAGACGCGATATATATAATATATATATAAGAAATCTATATATATATATATATATATATAAGTATGTATGTATGTATGTATATGTATGATGTATGTATGTATATATTATACAGCTACATCTATAAATACATACATAATATATACATACATACATATATACATACATACACACACACATATATAATATATAATATTATATATATAATATATATAATATATATAATTATATATAAGCAGTTTATTCTACTTATGTATTCATAACATGATTCAATTTTACAAATGATGCAAATGTCTATCAAGAACAAAATTTGCTAAGTTATCAGTTAATGTATTTAAATTACTTGGAATATGTTGATATGTAATGTAACCAAAATTTCTTTCCAACAATCTAACACATAGATACATACACAATATTTGTGGATTTCTTACTGAATAATGATTGTTTAATTGTAACACAATGAGTTGTGAATCTAACTTAACAACTAAATCCCTAATTCCAAGAGCAAATGCTTCTGACAAGAGTTCAATAACTACACTATACTCATCGATATTATTGGTTGTTCAACCAAGGCAGATACCATGTAAGTTAGTGAGCTTGCCATTAGCGTCATAGAGTACCCATCTTGTGGAAGAGAGGTTACGTGTGCTACGACAAACACCATCAACAAAACCAATGTAATGACCTGATGACATCTGCAAACCAAGTGGAACACAAGGTAAGTAGAAAAACATATGTCTGCAAAGCAAACAAATAGACCAAAAAATCAAAATGCACACTAATGAATTAGCACGATAATGTAACAAAGTTATCATACGAATTTCACGCATAGTACTTTTTGATGGAGTCCATTTTTGGACTCGAGTAATCAATTAACAAAGAATAAAACCGGAGTTTCACCGTTGACATGACATGACATGTAAGCATCGACTTGGCCAAACAATAGAGTAAAACTCATAGAAGGCTTTGCCCCATGCCCCCCGGGTGAGTGAGGATTACGAGTCATAAGATGAAAACCCCAATGAAATAATGGGAAAATGGTAGAGACTCGGTGAAAACATATCATGAAAGAAGGCATAAAAAATTTGATCTCATGATGAGAAAAAGGTGCTCCGAGTTGAAAGATTTTGACAATTTCAAGGTAAATTGAAATGTCAACAGGTAGAGTTGCAGTGATGTTTCCCATATTACCCTTCGACAAGACTTCATGTACTTAGATGGGTGTTTGAAGTGGAGGTGTAGGAAAATGAGAAACAGACGCTTCAAGACAGGAAGGCTTCCCATCGAGGCTAGGGAGGAAGGAAGAATGATGATGTAGACCATTTCATGGAACTTCATCGAGAGACATGACCTCCACAATACTTTTGTTAGTGGGGAATGTATCATTCAAGGATCCGGAGAATCCCAAAAACTAAGCCACGTGGATGGAAAATAAGTGTCCAGGTTCATACTGAAGGCAATATGACTTTCTGAAGCAGCCATTGAAGCTAACACAATTTCTTGATAATTTATCTCCAATGGACTTAAAGGCATGACATTTCTAAATGAGTCAATTTGATCTTCGGTAGGGATAATCTAAGGATTCGAAGAACTCGAGATCATATTGAATGAATGAACATTTGGAGGTGGGAGAGTAAAAGTACCCATTAAAGTAGAGTCTTTGAAGATACCTACTCCCACGCTCTGCTAAGGAATTTCAATATTACCCACATAAGGAAAGTTACTGTTGGACGAACCAGAAGAAAAGAAAGATAGTTGATGAACTGTGACTATTTTTACTTCATGAGGAAAACAAAGTACACAGAACAAAGAAGACACCACACAAGACATGGCGTGAGTCTAGCTTCATCCGAGAAGAAGGTTGTAGTTGAGATTGGCATCTACAATTTCTACTTCTAACTCAACACTCTTGCCTTCTAATGTAATCGTAAGTTTGTGAGAATACCATATGGTCACGAACCTTTGCCATCAAAGGATTCCAAGGTTTTCAGAGATTGGTTAAGAGGAGGAGAGCCAATGGATTTCTAGCATGAAACTGACATGATGCAGGTAGAGACACCTTCATCAATAACAATTCGATGAATCATCTTTCCTTTGATAAGGACCTGGATTAGAAATGAAATCTGATGAGGAAGATGAGGTACATGATTCTCTAGATCAAAAGTAATCAGACTTTAATTAGAAGGATCGATAGCACCTATAACAGACAACAGTGACTTCCACTACATTGGACAGGATTGAAGAACCTCCAAGGCAAACATCACCGAAGGTGCCAGAGCTAAATATTCAACAATATCGTAATGTTGTGCAACTCTAGCATTCAAATTAAAAGATGACTTCTGAAGGACACATTTAGGGGGTGGTCAGATGACAGACTCACTGTTAGGGCACTCAATATGGAGCAGACTAGAAGAGGATGGATTAGAAGTAGAAGGAGCATCAACAACTTCTTTCTCCGTGGTCTGCATAGTTGTAGCTTGATATTCTTTGGTTCGAGTAGTGATCAAGATAGGTGATGAAACTTGCAACATGAACACTTAGGAACCTGAGGAAGCATAAGAATGAGGTTGGTCTACCAATTATGTTTGATATGACAAAAAGGGTTATTTTAAGACTGTTGGAGTCCCTTTTAGTAAGCGACTAACTTCATATCTTCGGGGACAATCCTTAGTGTAATGATCCTCCTCATAGATGAGGCAAGGATACTTGGGCTTCCTTCGAGAAGCGTCATTAGCAGAATACTTAGGAGGATCCTATTTTGGGGCATCGGCTTTGGCCTTATCTTTTCCCTTATTCTTACATTTAGAGGATTTTTTTGCTGTGGTAGACTAGACAGCATGAACCTTAGAGGTTTTACCAGGACTAGATGAATTCTTGGAGGGATTATTAGGATCAATGTTTGAGACTAATTTCTTCTTCTTCAAAGATTTCACAGGAGTCTGAGACATGGAACCAATCACACCATCAATAGGTGGTGTATCTTGAGACTTTGATGTTGTCAGATCTGATGATGGTCTTGGAGCATCAGGTAACATCTCGTACATTGTGCCAGATTGTGAATAGACTAGGTCTAAATACTGGGCATGGGTGATATCTTTCTCTTTTGTAACACATCCACCCATGGCTATGTCCTTAGAAATTTTTCTAATGAAGGACTTTGTGAAGCATTCTGTCAACAACTGATCAACAATCTCAAACTTAATGAGGCGATGCCGACATCTCCATTCATGGATATGATCAGAGATATGAGTCACGGTGTCTTTCTTAAATGACGTAAGAAAATGGATGCCAGTTTCATAGCGAACTGGCAATTAGAAATGAAGGAGCACCAAAGGTGATATGTCATCACATAGGCTTGTGGATCCTCCTTTGCCTTTCCCTAAAATTTGAGGCAATCGCTTGGAATCTTTAATGGAACTGGATGAGATTACGACGAATGAAGAATGGGATCATTCATGAGCCTCAAAACATCGGGCAACTCTGACGTAGCCAAGAAAGGCAATTTTTTGTTAAATGGCATATAAGGCCTTTGAGGAGACCCAAACTACAGAGTCCATCCTTGTTGGTAAGGATTTTGCCCCCATAGTGGAGGATTTTGTCCATATGGAATTTGGTTTTGTCCCCATTGAGGGTTACCTTGCCCATAAGGAGGATTTGGTCCTGGGTAGGTTTGATACTGCATTGTATGCGACATACGGGTTATAAGGTTGTTGAACTTGCTGACCTTGGATGTAAGGATTTTGAACCTCCTGCTACAGGGGTTGACCTTGACCTTACAAAGGCTTGTTGGAGTCATGATTTCCGTTACACCAAAATCCATAGGTGTTAGTAAACAGACACATCACTAGATTTAAGCACATGCCATGAAACACATGGGAGCATTGGATCAACACCACCATTAACGGGGAGCGCAACAATCTCCCCCCTCAACGTGAGCCAAGTGTGTTTCAAACTCGAGACCTCTGGCTCTGATACCACTTGTTGGAGTCATGATTGCCATTACACCAAAACCCGCAGGTGTTAGTAAACAGACACATCGCTAGATTTAAGCACATGCCACGGAACACACGGGAGCATTGGATCAACACCACCATTAACGGGGAGCACGTTTACCTAAAAAGGATGACCTTGCTAATATGCATATAAGGCTTGTTGCTGCCAAGTTTAACCTTGTTGCTGCAAAGACTGACTTTATTGTTGTAAAGGTTGGCCCTGCGGCTGCAAAGGTTCGCCTTACAAGGACAAAGTTTGGGAGGACTGCTCGACAAACTGTGTCTGCAGCTATAAAGTTTGTTGTGACTATTGCAAAGGTTTCCCTTGTAGTTTTAGTAGTTTTCCTTGCTGCTGCAATGGTTGCCCATGCTACTCCAAAGATTTACCTTGTTACTGTGAAGGTTTCCCTTGCTACTGCGAATGTTGTCCTTATTGTTGCAAGGGAATTTGGACAGTTCTTGGGGTTATACCCTAAGGGTATTCATAGTTCTTGAATTTGATCCAACCATAACCAGGCATAGTGGATTGGCTAAGCTGAACATATTCCAGCTTGAGGAATGTAAGGCGGATTTACCATAGGTTGCAAACCATATGGGACATAAGCTGGTTGGAATGGGACCTGAGCCATATATGGCTGCTGGTATTGGAAATCTATCGCCAGCGATTTTTCTGTCTAAAAATCGTATTTTCTGTCGTAGTCCTCAGAGAGATCTTTCCAACGGGCTATCATGTGCATCAAACGGAGATAAGACGACCAATTTGCAACCCCGGGAAGTTGATGTACCAACTTACCCAAAAACGGGGCCCACAATTTGGCGTTTCATCTTCCAGGGTTAGGTTTTAGAATGTGAAGGGTTTTTCCATTGTTTCTCAACAATAAATAGGCCTTTGAGCCTCATTGTAACACATTTCAGAGGCGTAGCCAAACATCTCTTCTTAGAGATAAGCTGCCATCGCCCTAGCTGGTTTATTTCCATTTCTGGTTGTAAGCATATTTCAGTATTTTCCAGTAATGAAATGAAGTATTATTTCCGCTGCATCTTTGTGTATATGGTTATCACTGCAATTTTTTGCATTCCTGTTTAAGTCTGGATCAGTGGTATTAGAGCAGTCTGCTTTTCCTCTGTTTTTTCTTTGCATGTCCCCAACAAGGTCGGGATATAAGGAGTTAGGGCTTGAGCTGGTCGAACCTTTGCAAGGCCAGCCTCGCAAATCCCGACGGCCTCCCATGGCGGATGAAGAGAAAGATGAGGGAGCAGGAGATCCTATGAAAATATTGCTCAAAGAAGCCCTTGAGCGACAATGGAACGTGATGATGGACAGCTTTGCCCAAATACTTCAGCGGCTACCCAAAAGTGACGCATCGGCTTCCAACAGCTACTCTGGAAATGCCACGCCCTTTAAGGTACAAGTT